>WSTK01000013.1:0-193190 GCA_019616945.1 Ceratobasidium sp. 414 | reverse complement strand
GTCATACATGACACAGAGTTCACGATAAACGAAGATAGGGGCGAGAAGGATGTCCACAGCGATCGAACGGTATGTGATGTGGCCTTCCCGACGAGTGACCGAATCCAGAGACTAAAAGGTGGCGCTTATAGGGCACTCCTGCGTTCATCTCGGCCCAACTACTCAAGAGCTACATGTCCCAGGGCAAGGTCGCCCGAACCTACGTTCATGACGCCGAATCCCTGCTCTGGGTGTTGATATGGGTAGTCGCGCATCGCTCCATACACAAAGATCGTTGGGAAATCAACGATACAGCTGCATGGATGATTCGGGAACTATCAAAACACGATATCGTGTCTCTTCGGAGGACCAAGGAAAGCATGCTCTCCCTTTCCCAACAATTGGTTTCAGACATCATGGAAATGGGAACCGAGTTCTCCAAGGACCTGGCTCCTATTATTGGCGAATTGGCTGATTGTTTCTACCTTTACTTGTATGCGGCGCCTTCGAACCCCAAGCCTGCGACTTCCGATTCCGATTCTGATTCGGACCCAGCGGACTCTGCTGAACCCAATATGTATCACCAGGCGAAACTTGCTCTCCACAAACAGTATATCGAGGAGTCGCGCAGCCAGACGTTTGATCGCCTTTTTGCGATCATCAACCGCCGCATCACACGGCTGAAGAAAAGGCATACCCTGCCTGAATGACCTTTCATGTATTATAATAAGCTTGTGCAACGCATATTATGTTTGTTTATGTCGTCATTTGATCTGAGCTCTCTAGAAACTGCCGCAAGTATCACGGTTCTTGTAACACCGAATTAGTATGAAGCTATCGTGGGTTTTCCTGTGAGTCCCGCTTCTCTATGCAACTATTACATCCATCTCTGCGGCAATCACAAGCCTTATAAACATGAGCGAGTTAAACCTCTAAAGGGTACTACCTTATAGCCCGAAACAACCGCGAGAACAATGGACGCATGCCTTGGTATATATAGCGTACTCAAGCATTTCTACAGAACGTACTTTGCGTACGACCTCAAGACTGAGGCTTGTGATGTTGTTCAGTGAGAGATCGAAACCGTCACTTGACGCCAATCTTAGTTGTGCTTCATGATTCTCAAGCTCGTCCCAGCTATTGATACTCCTTGCAAACCGGGTAGCCATGCTGTGGCCAGCATTCAGGCATCTTTGGCCAACCTGCACTTCTTGTCCACTCTGGTTTTGCGGGATCCATATATGCGTGTCAAAAATTCTCGATTCACACATATATGGTATTTTCTGAGTTGTTTAAGCAAATTTAAAGCCACAGCTTGGTATCATGTTAAGAAATCAATCACAACGACACGAGCACAGAGATGAGTACAGCCAGTCTTGTAGCAATGTTCACTGCTCTATCCCGTATGGCCGGGAGATTTTGCATGTTATTCACTTTATCCTTAACCAAGGTCGGTGGTCGGACAATGGTAGAGGTAGTCATAACTTCGCTGGAAATATATATATATATTTGCGCGTTAAAGTTGCGCGATTGAATCAGCCCCCCTGATGCCCGACCCTGGCAAACCCTATTTGTGCTGAAGCGCTCCCCGCCCTCTGGTCTCCATCTTTCGCGCAAATAAAATGCCAAACATACAGCTATTTAGGCGCACACAGCGGGTTTGAACATGTACACAGATCAAGATAATATTAAGACAACCGTATCAAAATAAATAGGTATCTAAAACATCGTCCAGAGCAGACGCTAAAACAGTTGATACAAAAACGAAAGGCAGGTTATTTCAATCGGAAGGCTACATCTTAAAGCTTTTCATCCCTCGTCCTGCCCTCGCATACTCGCTTGTTTACCTCGCAAATCAAATGCCAAGTGCGACCCAACAAGCAACGGCACCAAAAATTGCAGCCGCCGACGCCGACATGCCAAGAGAAGCAGCATTGGATTTAGAAGACGACGTAGGAGTCGAAGGGTTTGAATTCGTGCTTGAAGGACCGATATAAGTGTATAATACGACCATGGACGTGGGTGATGCTGTGGTCGTGAGGACTTCGGTAGCAGCCGAGGCGGCAGATGGGTCGGCAGTGACGAGCCGGTCTGTAGGTATGGCTGTTCCAGATCTAGGGACGTGGGGGCCGCGTTTAGAATGAACCCTTGAACACAGTGGGACAGAATAGACTTACGAGCTTGGGGTTAGCGCGGCTGGGGCATTGGGAGCCTGGATGTTATCTGAACATGCAGTTTGAACAACGCACGAGCCGTCAGCATCGCCAGACACAATAGTAACCTAGGGGCATTTTTCAGTCGCGTAACTCATATATGCCAGAGCTGAAACGTACAGGAGGGGCAGTCGCTTGCATGTTACTGCTATCCGTAATGGACACTGTGACTACGGTACCGGCGGGGAATTTGATAGGTAGTTCAAAAGAGGTCGCTCCTGGAGTAGAAACGGCGTGTCTGAATCAAAGCTTTAGTACCTGGCTATTATGACTTGCAGACACACACTCACTGGTCCTCAGATGCGTCCTGTCCGGCACCGCACGTAGGTTTGATAGATATATTGAAAGGGGCCTTGCCACCTTGCCAGATAAATGTGCTGTTCTTGCACTGGGAAGTAGTGTGAGCGTTGTAAGTGGATCCTGGTGACACCAGACTCACCTGTTCTAGCTTTCCTGGATTCGCCAACGCAAATGGCTCCTCAGCTGTAGGGTTCCCCGACTGTGCAACCGCCTCTAACACCACAACCAAAACACCAACAACCACACGCGGGAAGATCATTTTCAAGACTCGAAAAGAGAGTGAGTAAGATAGTTTCAGACAACGAGTGTGTTCACATGCAAAACCTAAGGACACAGCTGGGAGACAGAAAAACACGAAAGGGGATGTCGGGTTCGGACATCTCTCACGACTTTATATATTTTCGGTCGCGATGTTGAGCGAAGTTACGGGTCCGACATCGAAGCTCAATGAAAAAGTAAAAGTGGAGCTGGGGGAAGCACTTTCGATGATCTCACCCTTGCCGTTGTCAAGTGACTGCAATCACCCACGTCACAAGTGCTGCTTCGAACGTGATCCGGAAAGGTTAAAAACTGCCCATCGAGGGTTCAAACACCGGATACAGCATAGGCGGTGCTGCATTTGTATGTCGGCGTGGAATAGGCTGGATAGAAAGTGCATATACAATAGATTCAGTTGCCTCGTCCGACATCTACACCAGCCTTCGACTCTACAACTTGGCCTTGGCCTTGTATGTCGCCAATGCAGTCCGCTTTGTCTGTCTGGGGGATAAACGCCATCAACAACTAAGGTTCGCGCATGTTTGCCAAGCTGAAACCTACCCTGTGGTGTGTACACTGGCGCTTGGGACCTTCTTCGCGTCAACATCCTCATCGGATTCGACGGGCCGTTCGTCCATTGGAACAAAGTCGCGCTTTCCCGGACCCATGTAGACCTTCCAAATGCGGAGTTATGAGTTTTCGGTTGGGAGCGTAATGAAGGCGACCTACCTGGCGAGGTCGCCAGATCTTTACTCCACCTGGCTGGAGCATCATTTGGCGCCAATGAGCGAGCCACCCCACCACGCGTGGAACAGCGAACAGGACAGGGAAAAAGTCGAGAGGGAAACCCATCGCGCGATAAATAAGACCGGACCTGGAGATTCAATTCAATGTTGGCCTCTGCTAACTTAGCGTAGGAAGTGCAATGCGCACCAGAAGTCGACGTTTGGTGCAAGTTTGCGCTTCACAAAATACTCGTCTTTGATCGCGAGGTCGTGCAGGCGCATGGCGGTTTCAAGAAGTGGGTCTTGGCCGGTTCTATAACACGCATCATGAGTAGCGACCATGGGTAGGGCAAGCTTTGCTTACACTTTAAACACCTCTTCTGCAGTCTGGCGAATGATAAATGAACGGGGATCGGACTACGAGAGAATTTCTGAGCTAATGTATGGCTATTGCTCAAATCACGAGCTTACTGTCTTGTATACCCTATACAAGCAGGTAAATAACTTGAACCAAAACAATTCAAGGCACTCACCGATGTCCGAATCCAGAAAGGACCTTTTCGCGTTTCTTGACAGACTCCAAGAATGCAGGTACGTTCTCGGGCGACCCAATCGAAATCAGCATGCGAATAACGGCCTCATTGGCACCACCTGACCAGCCAAAGCCAGTTAGTCAATTGCTCACACTCTCATAGTCTAAATTGAGCACACCATGCAAAGGTCCATACAACGACGCACATCCCGCTCTACAAATCTACTTAGCATCATCTGTGAGCTGATATCCGGTAAGTACTCACGCGATGGCCGAGTACGGGTCCACAAGAGAGCTCCCGGTTTGCAAAACGGTCGTCGCAGACGCGTTAAGCTCATGGTCAGCGTGGAGAATGAATAAGATATCCAGAGCGCGTTCCAAAACAGGCGATGGGGTATAGTTTTCTTCGCCTAAGCGATCCATTTGGTATAAGAATCTAATTGACGGAGTGCGTGAGCCGATGTGGCTTATTTATGAATACAGATTGCCGAACTCACGATCCGGTGTAAGACAAGCCAGTGGGGGGTACGACAAACTCTCGACCTTGGCGGACGCGGTAGGCCATTCTAGAGGACAGTATTTAGGAGGTTCGCCCATCACAGTAGAAGTGATACTCACGCGGCTAAGGTCGTTGCTTTACCAATAAGCCTGTATATTTGCTTGTCCATTGTTGCCAATGACATCTTGTCACCTTTGGTATACAAAGTTTGACCTACAAACACACATCTTCATTAGGCTCAAATAGCCACACGGGCCAGTTGAGGAGCGCACCTTGCAAGGAAGGATTCGCCTCGGCATAGTAGCTCCCCAACGCGGCAAACGCCGAGGTCAAGATCGACATCGGGTGCGCGTCGTATCGGAAGGCGCGGAACAAGCCGGCAACGTCAACGTGGGTCATGCTGTGATGCAAGACCTCCGATTCGAAGGCTGCGTAGCGGGGGCGGGACGGGAGGCTGCCATAAATCAGTAGATAGGCGACTTCGAGGAATGACGATTGTGTCGCGAGTTGCTCGATGGGGTACCCGCTAGATTTAACAGCGTGGTCAGTGTAAGATCGGTTGATATAATTCTGCAGCATACCGGTATCGTAGGACTGCAATTTTCTAGTTAATTCCCGAATGCCGATTCAAGCAACAACCACTTACTTCCGTTATCCCCGTCAATATACGTAATCTCGCTCTGTATGACAGCGGTGTTCAAGAAACCTTTATCCGAAACGCGCAGCCCGCGCTCAGTCTCGTTCTCATCCCGCTCGTCAGGTCGTTTGGGCGCCTTGATTGCTCTACACAGCGCCGCAACGTTAGTTAACGCAACTACATTCGTCTAGCTCGGGTCGGCTACTCACTTGAACGCGGTGGCGGGGATGCTGTTGTCGGTAATCGGGATGCTGTACGTCTTTCCTGTTCGCTCGTCGCGCACGGTCAGGCTCTCGGTCGGCGTGTGTGATGGTTGACCCATGATGTCAGGAAGCGTGCGGGAGTGATGCGGGGTGGGTAAAGGTGGTGGTGAAGGAGGATGAGCGTTCGGGCTTGGACGGGTAGGTTTTTATAGCTCCGGCCGCAAGCTGCAGTGGACAAACCAAACTTATCAAGTGACTTGAGGACGTCCGCTGCAGCCCGACCGTCATTCAGTGCCCCGGCCCGACACTTGTTCGATCAACCGGCAAGCGCCATTACGCACGCACGTGAAAGTGGGTGAAGCTTAGTCGCTTGCCGAAATGGTCAATTATTTCAGCAACCAGCTGTAATCCGCTCTCTTGGGTGTCCACCTACCAGCGTGGTCATCCCGTTCCGTGGCCCCAGGCTAAGCTCGGGGCCACTCCACTAAGCTATCCGGACGGTTTTTGTGTAAGTCTTTGGAGCCGTCTAGTCAACTTTGGCAAAGGGTAGGTAGCCTAGGTTGAAACCGGGTGGCGCATAATGTCGACCCTCCTGTGGTCACTTGAACAGCTCACGCTTCCACACAAACTCATAAAGCTCCCAGATTTATTTCGCACAGCTAGCACGACCGAGCTCAGGTGTGGTGAACAGGTATATAGCAGCACTACAGAGATAACGACGAGCATGGCTGTGGTTCTGAAATGAGAATCGCCGCGTGGTTGTATCTTCGCGATCATTGCACAGAACAAGCAAGCCGACCACGCCTAAACAATACCTTTGCTTAGGCGCCGAGCCACCCACACATCGCCCTCTTACTCTCAAAAAACAAATTTATCGGGACGACTTACAAAGGATACAAACAGCACGAATACAACACATTTAAACAGAAGGGGTATACGGTGGCTCAGAGCTCAAACCATCCTGCCACTATTTTCTAGTCGTACTTCCACACGATGCCGTTCAGCTTGCCTTTGCCTGTAGAGCCATCTCATTAGCCACCTCATACTCGGGTCACCAGTGAGACCACCTACTCTTAGGCGCAAGCTGCTCGAACGCGGATGGCGACAGGTCAATGTTGTTGAGTCCGCACACTGGGCACTCGTCGACGACCTTGACTCTGACAGTCTTGTGCTGGTATGTCACTGTTGCGGTCTTGCCACACGTCGACTTGCCGGCGCCGCCAATGGCGACAACGTGTTCGGAGTTCTTGTTGTTCCGGCCGCAGGCACCGGTGCCTGCTTCGACGTTATCTGTGAGGCGTGCAGGGTCAACAAACATGAAATACTCGGATGGTGGGATATGATGCATACAGTAGGTTGCCTGCAAACCAGGGACACGTGAGCTCAACACCCAACTAACCAGAAGAACAATACGCTTACCCAGCCAGTGCGTCCATCGTTGCCGCTACGAGTCGTGAGCTCGTTGGGGCCAGCTATCCCAATTGGAGCGGCAGAAATTGAACGAAATAGACAAAGCATCAAGATGGCGAAAAGCGCGAGCTTGAAGAGTGTGTACATATTGAAATTTAAAACTCAGTAAACCACTTAAAACTGCGAGGGGGATGAGAGTTGGTTCTCAGGATGTGGGCTGAGCAGGGGGTGTTGTTATACGCGCCTGGCCCGCCGGGGTCGATCGAATGTTGAAACCGTTTAAGGAACGTCGAGTTACTAAAAGAGGGAAACCGAGACAGAAAGCAACCAAGGCCAAGCACCGGGCGCAGCGAAAAATATCGCCGGAATACATAAGAGTCCAGGCATTGGGCCACTCTTGAGCCAAATTTGACTGAAAATGGTTCCGGTGCGAGAAACTCAGCCAAGCCTGTCAGTCGACCATGGGCGCATCTTGGGCGCAATAAGTGAAGGCTTTGTGGTAGGTTATTTTCTTGGTTAAGAGATGAATTTCGGGTTGAAAGTTTTAAGATCAATCCCTGATCTTACAACCAGGCAAAGTGGCCGGCGCCAGCGCAGACACGTGATAACAGCAGTTTGATTAGTCAGCTCTCCCCCCAGACCAACCTTCAACAGCCTATTCCATGGGGGCTGAAAAACTCATTACAACCGAAGAAGTAGCTAAGGTATGCTTGGTACAATTATATCACAAAATAATTATTCACTATTGGCCATTGGCGTTCTGTTGGCGTTTTGGATGTGTCCTCCAGGTATGTTTGTGACAATTCCCACACATGAACCAAATCGAGGAACTAACGTCGTACCGTACCGCAACCCAGCATAAATCTGTGGGGGATCTAGTATGTGACACTCTAATACACTATTGGACTTCATGGTTGATGTGATTCTTAGTGGATAATCATCGACTCTGACGTGTACGATCTGTCCCGGTTTATGGGCCTCCACCCGGGCGGAAAGGCAGTCCTTCTCGACGCAACGATAGGTCAGTATTATTTTATGGAATAAGTCATGAGCATTGGCTCCAATACTTCCTTTATCTAGCCGGACAAGACGCAACCGAGGCATTCTTCGCCGTCCACCGAGCTGATGTTCTTGGGAAACCTCAGTACGCAAGACTACGAATAGGAAGCCTAGCTGGAAAGCCACGAACAGAAAATGTTTCTGTTGACGATAGGCTGAGCCACGTTCCTTACGGCGAGCCTACTTGGTTGTCGCCCAACTTCACGAGTCCTTACTATAACGAGGTTCGTTCCATGCTCTGCCAGTGCATTCGAAATATTGATTGTCCATAGACCCATAGAGCGCTCCAAAAGCGCATGCGTATACTCGTAGACGACGTCTTGTATCCAGATGGGCAGCTTAAAGAGGCTGATGGGAAACATGTGAGCCAAGCAGTACTGGACGAAATGAGGTGGGTACGGTGTTCGCCGTTGTGAATGTTGCTAACGGGCTTGTTTTGATATAGCCGCTTAAATGTACATGCAATGAGGCTCGGCCCCGGGAAACATCTCAAGGGCCTAACGTTAATGGGTGGTATTATTAAACCGGAGGAGGCAAGTCCTCCCGTCGCTGGCCCATCACTAACCTAACATCAAACCCTACTTGCTGGCACCCACATCCTTAGTTTAACTATTTTCATGAAGTAAGACCCTACTCTTTCCTTATGTGCAGTTGTTTAATTATAAATTATAGCTCGTCATCACCCAAGAACTTGTTCGAGTCGGAACGCGAGGCTACGGAGACGCGCTTCTATCCGGGCTTGTCATTGGGCTCCCGCCAGTACTTAACTTTGGCTCAGATGCGTTACGAGAACGTATTGTCCCGGAAATTCTAGCCGCGAAGAAGACTATATGCTTGGCCGTTAGCGAGCCTTTTGCAGGAAGTGACGTCGGTGGGCTTAGAACAACTGCTGTGAAGAGTACAGATGGAAAGGAGTGGATTATCAATGGGACCAAAAAGTACGCTATGTTATGCGCTTCCATTGAGCCACTTACAGAGTTGTTCGCGTTAGATGGATTACCAACGGAACGTTTGCCGACTACTTTGTCACTGGAACGCGAACTGATGTATGTTTTCCTCCCCTTGTTCGTAGTCAGTTTTACACTAACACCCAAACCCCTTACTAGGGCGGTTTCACTGTGATCCTTATTCCTCGCACAGCAGGTGTTTCTACAACGCCCATCAAAACTTCGTATTCCCCCTCGGCTGGCACCGCCTATGTTACATTCGATAACGTGCACGTTCCAATAGAAAACACGCTTGGCCAAGAAGACGCGGGGCTCTACGTCTTGTTGAGTAATTTCAATCACGAGCGATGGGTTATGTGCTGTAGTAGTGCTCGGGCGCAAAGGCTTATTGTGGAAGAATGCCTGAAGTACGTGTACCTGAGGGGTAACGGACCACGTCAACTAAGCATCTCACGTGTTTGACGTAGGTGGACGTGCCAACGAAAGGGATTTGGGAAGCGCCTTGTAGACCAGGCAGTGGTCAGACACAAGTAAGCTATTTTCCGGCTGTGCTTATGGCATTCATAGGAATAACCAAGGTATACAGACTTGCTACAATGATTGCCCGTACGGAAAGTGTACAGAACTGGCTCGAGAGCGTAACACACCAGATGTGCTGCATGCCCTATCGAGTCCAAGCAGACAAGCTTGCAGGGTAAGTATATAACTTGCCTCATATATATTTTTCAAACCGATCCATTATTAAAGGCAAATGGCGTTCCTCAAGATGTACAGTACGCAAACAGCGCAGAAAACAGCGGCCGACGCTGTGCAGTTGTTTGGTGGAAGGGGGTTAACACAAAGCGGGATGGGAAGGTTTATCGAACATGTGGGTAATTTATGCTCCCCTTTCCACTTCGTTCTAACGGCTACTCCTAGGCTTACCGAACGATCGCTTTCGACAGCCTTTTGGGAGGAGGTGGGTGCCATTCTCTACAAAACGGCTACGCCTTACTCATACTCTCGGTGTAGCCGAAGATGTGCTCGGAGATCTTGGGGTTCGCCAAGCAGTTCGTAAGATGCCGGAAGACGTCAGGCTTTAACCTAGAACTTCAGTCTACCGAGGAACTCGGCACCATTTAGGTAGCTACCATATAGACATCTGTGACACTAGACAACATATTTTTGCCCGTATGGGAAACCTTCAACTACCTTGAACCTAAGATTTCGTATCGAATAACCTACGCCTCACGCAGAATCTAGTCTGGCCTAGAGAAACAGTTTGCTTCACTTGTACACATCTTCATTTTACCTATTCGCCACTACAGTTGTCAATGCTTCACAGATGCGAGTGGCCCCTCAGCACTTTGTTTAGCCCCTCCCGCTGCACGCAATTCTCAAACTTGAAGCTGGCGGCCATATCATCCAACTCTTGCAGGGAGAGACCTTCGAAGTAGGATGCATACTCTGGCGTCAGTTCCTCCGAAATCAAGATGTTGCGGAGAAGGCGCCCGACTGTCCAAATCTTAAGCTTGCACCCAAGTGTGTCGCCAAATCACAGCTCACCGTGCTTGTTAACACGCCAAGTGGGAGGGTATCTTTGCGCGATATGTGGTGCTTCCTTCGAGAGCCACTCCTCGATGGGGTTGAATACAGGCTGGACGGTGGAAGTATCCGCGCCCCATGAGTCGACCGCTAGACGCTTCTTCTTGGCCAAAAATGGTGCGAGGCGGGTGATGTACGTGCTTTGAGGAGACGTATATACCATGCCTTGGAAGCCGATATCCTTGTGAAACGCCAGTTAACATCGTTCACGACGTTCTAGACACTCAATCGATTACCTTATAGAGCCAAATAGACCATGATATACTATGAAGATCGTAGAGCTCGAGTTGATCTTTCAGTACGTGATAGCGCCGCTCATTGACCTTCTCCCAATCAGGACCATCACTGGGAGACGCATATACAGGCCCACTACGCCCATTAGAGTTAGGTGAGTGCCAGAATCAGCTATTATAATTTATTCTTACAATTCACCGTTCCAGATATGACCTCCAATCTTTTCATGATACCCAATCTTGCGTTTGAACGAGCTCTCGAGTTTCGCCTTCTGCTCTGGTGTACCCTGTAGTGAATGCAAGCCATCCGTATTACTGGCGTATTGACGTGTGGGCAACGCACCTCGTATGGCTCGCTAACTTGAGGGAACCCATACGTCGAGTAATCATGGATCTGCCCTAGGTGGTCAACTGAGGGTGTAAACCGGCTGTTGTAGACCTACCGAGTACACTGACCCAGGTAAGGGCTCCCCGAAGCTGGCCCTCAGTGTTAGCAACTTGTATTGAATATCGAAGGGTTATATTTGAAACTTACTGGGAGAAATCTGCCTTTCGTGTCCCAGCGAGCCGTTAGTTCCAACTGTACTCCTGGCTAGGTGCGCACTTACAGCAAAGGTATTTCCGTCCCAAAACAACTGGAGTCTGGTCAAATTATCATCTAACGCCAAGCATCGATCTACTCACAATATGATCTGGGTCTACGGCATGAATCGCCTTTTCCGCGCGTGCGTACCAATCCAGTACCCGAGTATGCTCCTCGTCGGTAGGTTCGTTCAAAGGGTTGTAGCCGGCCACCTGAAATCGCATAAATAATATATGCTGCGAAACGCAAGCAGGACTAACCCAGGTGTTTCCTTTGTACCGCTCAGCCAATTTCTCCCAAAGGGCGATCGCACGATTCCGGAACTCGACGTGTTCCCAAAAGAGGGCACGATGAATGCCCGTGTCTTTTGAAACAAAATCTCAGAGGCTGATTCACACGAATTAAACGCGACTTGCCGCAATGCCAATCAACGTTTTGTCCTTGCAAGCATAACTTATTAGCTGGGGTTGCTCGGCATGGCGGGTCATAACCATACCTCCAGGTGCAGCGTGCAAATCAAGAATAGTATATATGCCATAATGTCCACACTATGGGCAGTAGATGGTGAATAAAGGTACGTGTTCGGGCGATGACAATTGCTCACTATGTTAATGATACGATCCAGCCATTGGAACCCCCGCTCGTTATATACTCCTGGATTCAGGTCGTCCTCAAAATGACGGTAGTTGAACGGGATCCTATCCGGCTTCAGGGTGGATCGTACCACGTGCTACGGGTACGGCTGCACTCACCGAATACAGTTGAGCCCGAGGGACGCAAAGAACTCGGCGTCCTTTTCAGTGAAGAAGTACTCCAAAAACTTGTCGAAGAAAAAATCGTATTTCTCCTGTCCTAAAACCTTCTTGACTGCTTTTCGCATGTCGTTTTCATGTCCCGGATAGCCAGTAATCTGGTGATCACTGTCGGTGAATACGTGTAGTGATATGATGCGACAACCGGGGTGACGTACGACTATATATATATTCTGGTCAGCCGATGTACCACCTGTGTGAAAAGGGACTCACAATTCTCCATGTTAAGGTGACCACCTAGTCCTGCCCCTCGCAACAGCACAGGCTTACCATCTGCACCAACGATCTTTGACCCTTGAAGTTTTAACACGCCTAGAGGTGAGGGAGCAGGAGCGGGAGGCACTTTGATTCCTCTGTGTGACATCGTCGATGGTTGTAGGATGTTCAATGCGGATGGTGGGTGCTTATATGCGTCATGCCTCCACCTGACTTGCCCCGGATGGTCGCTGCCCCGAGACAAATACGCCGGCATATTTAGTGTGAATCAATGCACGATCAGCATCTGACGCTTCGGCTTTACGGACACAGGTAACATGATGCTAGATCTTTGTATCAATACGCGTGATCGGGTTCACGAGGGACATTGTATTTTCAATAACATTTTGTTCCCCACATTTAATGCAACTTGGCGTGATCCCGCAGAACCTGATTGAGGCCTTCCCGTTGCTTGCAGTTCTCGAACTTGAAACTTGCAGCGAGCTCGTCGAGCTGTTCGAAGGACAGATTGCGGAAGTACTCTGCATACTCAGGGTAGAGCTCCTCGCTAAGCAGGATGTTCCTTAGGACACGACCAACTACCCAAGAAATTAGTAATCGGCCGAACGAGATAGAGGCCAGGGCGCACCATGATGAGTCACGGTCCACATCGGAGGATAACGCTTCTTGATACCAGGCGCCTCCTGAACGAGCCACTCCTGTAACGGGTCAAAGATGTGCTTGACGACCTTGGTGTCCGCACCCCACTCGTCTGCAGCGAGCCGTTTCTTCTTTTCCAGGAACGGCTTCAAGCGCTGGATATACGCTGTGTCCGGACCGGCGTAGACCATTCCTTGGAACCCTATATCCTACAAGGTACCAAAATGTTTAGGCATGAAGAGATTGGACCCATAAAATTCTTACCTTGTACAGCCAGATCGACCACGAAACGTTGGATATATCGTACAACGCCAGCTGGTCTTTAAGCAACCGATACCGATCTTCGTTGATCTTCTCCCATTCTGGTCCATCGGCAGGAGACGCGTAAACAGGACCGCTGTAGGGTAAATGGTGAGATATCGTAAAAAAAAAGTGCGCATATATTCCACTCACAACTCTCCATTCCAGATATGGCATCCAACGCGCTGGTGGAACTCAATCTTCCTTTGGAATCCTCGCTCCAGCTTAGCCTTTTGCTCAGGAGTTCCCTGGTATTTCATTGGTCAAATACAAATTTCCTAGAGGAGTGGGTAAACCAACCTTGTAAGGCTCGCCATCTGGGAACCCGTAGTTGGAGTAGTCATGGATCGCATAGCAAGACCCAGGGAGAGCATCCTTGAAGCTTCGCAATGATTTAGTTGTGGTCAAAATCCCCACAGATCGGTACCCACTGAGAAAAATCGGCAGCCTAAATTGCAGACCATTTAGTCACACGTGTGTATCAAAGCAGGGGAGGACGAGAATACCCACCCAGGTGTTGCCGTCCCAGAACAGGATATGGTCTGGGTCAACTGCATGAATAGCCTTCTCGGCTCGCTCATACCAATCCAGGACGCGATAGTGCTCCTCATCAGTCGGTTCGTTCAAGGGGTTATACCCGGCCACCTGTGAGCAAAGCTCAGTCGCCGTGATTATTGATGTGCATTTGAACGTACCCAGGTGTTTCCCTTGTAGCGCCTTGCCAACTCCTCCCAGAGTGCGATCGCGCGGTTCTGGAACTCGATGTGCTCCCAGAACAAGGCACGATGTACGCCAGTATCGCAGTGCCAGTCGATGTTTTGACCACCCGGAGCGGCATGTAGGTCCAGAATAGTGTAGATCCCGTGCGAACCAAGCTAAAGAACAATCAGTCCGGCGTGAATAAGAAGAACAATAGCATGCTTACGATGTTGATGATACGATCCAACCACTGGAAGCCTCGTTCATTATAGACACCCGGGTTCATATCATCCTCAAAGTGACGGTAGTTGAACGGAACGCTGAAAGGTACGGGTGAGTTGGGCAAGATAACAATTGTGTCGTTCTTACCGAATGCAGTTAAGCCCAAGTGAGGCAAAAAACTCGGCATCCTTTTCGGTGAAGAAATACTCGAGGAACTTGTCAAAGAAAAAGTCATATTTCTCCTCGCCGAGAACCTATGAGATCGGCGGGTCAGTCAACCAAAGGCGGGGAATACAATTGACTACTTGCCGTTTTAAGAGCACGACGCATTCCATATTCATGGCCAGGATACCCCGTAATCTAGGTGGGCGCCAGATGAGACAAGTAGTTGCAGCTTTAAAACAGCGGACGCTTACGACTGATTGAAACAACCAAAATCAGTTCGGGTACAGCAAGCAATAACGTTCTAAACTTACAGTTCTCCATGTTCAGATGGCCGCCTATCCCAGCGCCACGCAGCAAGATGGGTTTGCCATCAGAGCCAACGATCTCTGCACCGCGGAGTTTCAGAACTCCCAGCGGCGACGGTGCTGGGGCAGGAGGGACATGGATGGGGAGATGAGGCATAGTGAGATGGAATATGCTGCGCAGTGAAAGTCTTTCATCCTCCCTGCTGCTTTTTGAGGCTTTCCAGCTCGGACGAAGCGTCCAAACGGGGGTAGTGGTGGGGTCCAATAGCGCCAAGTCGGCTACGTAATTACTCCGGCAACCACGTGACTTTCTCGATCAACAACCTTGACTATTTGTCCTTTACAGGTGCGAATCTCGTCATCTATTCCTTCCGGCGTCGCCTAGGCGAGAACGTTTCACATACATCTATGAGAAAGCAACAGAAATGAAATCGCATCTCGAAACTCTATTACGTCTGAAATGACCCTCAGCCTGATACTCAAATCGTGCCGGTGCCGCTGAATTGACCGGAGCGACCCATCCGGACCTGGATGGCTCAGCTTAAACCATGAAGCACAAACTATACCATATACATTATCTGATTTGCAGACCTCCACGGAACAATACCGGATATTCACGACTCTCACACGGCAGAACCTGTGCTTGACTTTAAATGGACTATTACTCCGGGTTTTATCCATGTGGCGGGTTTACAGAATCGTGACTGCCCGATCAAGTGACCAATATGTGAATTTATTCCTGTCGAAATGTCGAGTGGATCACCCTTCTTAGCGACTATCGCACCGCACCTGATCCAAGGGTCGATCAGGTGCATGAGCGCGTGGGGTGAGGCCCCGAGGAACGAGATATACCCGGGACACCTGCTGGGGAAGGTTTACCGTAGATTCACCTCGGTGACCGCCTTGCACCTTTAAATCCGGGTCCTCGGTATGGGGTCGCTTCGCAGTGCTTCGCATCCTCGCTTACGACGATAAAAGTTTGGGCACCGGAGCCCCGCGCAACGTAGCAGTCTTCTCTCTCCCATCCCCTCCTTTCCTCTGCTCTGGTAGATATTCTGCCTCGAACCCCTGGCAGGCAGGTCCCATTGTACATCTAGTTCGTAGAATCAGCATGTCGTTTTACGACTTGGTTGACGATGGACCGTGGTGGAGGAACCGAGGCGAGCTTTGAGTAATTGTGTGCTTCTTTGCCGGTGCTGACGTTGATTACAATAGGAATCTTATTTCTCAATCTCTGCTTGTTGCTTGCTCTGATCACCTCCTCGACCAATGGATTCGACAGCTCGGTAAGTCGCACAAGTTGTGGGCACGGATGTACTTAATTCATTTCATCAGATGATGAACGGGCTCCAAATCGTGCCAGAATGTGAGTTATGCCCTATTAGACTCTCGCCAAATGCTTATCTCGTCTCCTAGGGCAATACTATTTTGGTAACCCGACTGGTTCGACATTGGGTATACAGGCTCTTTCTTGGTATCTTTCCCTTGACGCTTATACACACCTCTCTAGGCATGGTCAATGCTGTCCAAAACCTCGGTGTATTGATGGCTCTCCCTTTCGCGCCTTTTGTGAGCGATAAATTTGGGCGCAAGAAGGCGTTGATACTGGGCGCTTTCATCATGCTCGGAGGCGTTGCACTTCAGACAGCGTCCACAAATATTTGGCACTTTGTGGGGGCCCGTGGCACGAGTAAGTCGTCCAGTGCTTTCCTCAGGATACAGGATATAGGTCTGACGCCGCATATAGTCGGTTTCGGACTGTGCTTCGCTACGAATGCCGCGCCTCTGCTGATTACGGAGCTTGCATATCCTACACAACGTGGCCGTATTACTGCAATGTAAGTACCCCCACCCCCCGTCATGATAGGCATATCTGACATTCAATAGGTACAATTCCTCTTGGTAAGCCATGCTAGCAGCCGTTGAAATCGATATATTTCTCATTGTACTTGTTTCTCCTAGGTATGTTGGCAGTATTATCGGTACGTTGCTCTTCCTATCATTCTCCGAGACATCGCGCTGACCTACCCACGAAGCTGCCTGGGTCTGCTTCGGTACTTTCCGGATGGAGGGAACTACTTGGTCATGGAGGTGTGTCGCCCGAATTTGCTCCGTTGGGTGTATCATTTTAATCGTCGTCCTCCGTAGAATCCCATCTCTACTGCAAGGTGTTCCGTCTTTGATCCAGCTCTGCCTCCTCTGGTTTGTGCCCGAGTCTCCTCGCTGTGAGTAGCACTTCTATATGTACTGATGCTTCGCCAACCGTGCTGAACGTATCTATAGGGCTACTCTCTCAGAATCGTGATGCCGAGGCCATCAACACACTTGGAAAATACCACGCAAACGGGAACACTTCTGATCCGCTTGTCGTTCTGGAGTATCAAGAAATCCGCGAAGCCTTGGCCCTTGAGAAGGAGATCGCAGGGGATGTCTCGTACCTGTCGTTGTTCAAATCCACAGGGAACCTCAAGCGTATGCGCATCATCATTGCTCTCGGGTTCTTCTCGCAGTGGAGTGGAAACGGGCTGTTCTCGTACTACTTGAACGAGATCTTTGGAGTATGTAGTACTGTGGAAGCACGAGTCGCTTAGGTTGCTGACGACAAATTTCAGACACTCGGAATTACAAGTCCCGCGATGAAGACCCTAATCAACGGGCTCCTTCAGGTATATTGGATAACAAAACGATCTACACCTCAGGCTTATTTCACTTCCCCAGATTTGGAACTTGATCATGGCGCTCTCGGGGGCTATGTTCGTCGACCGACTAGGCCGCAGGACTCTCTTTGTGAGTAGAATGACGAAATCATGCCCGAGCTAGAGGGCTGAGGAACATGCTTCTAGGTGATATCCAATGCAGGGATGTTTTGTGGTACGTCTGAAGATCCCGAACGAGACAGCCTCAGAACTGAGCATATTATTTTTGTGTAGCCTTTGCCGTCTGGACCGTCACAGCAGCCTTGTATCAACTCCTTGGAAACACTGCAGCCGCGAATGGTAGGATTTACTCGAAAGCTCGCCCGCCGCCAGCTAACAGTACATCTCTTTATAGCCAATATTGCACTCATTTTCATCTTCTTCAGTTTCTATGACATTGCCGTACGTACACCCATTCCTCGACTATTTTGTACTAAATGAAAGAAAATTCTGTTTTTAGTACTCGCCCCTTCTTGTCGCATATACCATCGAGGTTAGTATTTTCGAGTTAACAAAGCCATTTCGTGTACTCAAAGTGTGCTTAGATTCTTCCGTTCAATATCCGTGCCAAAGGATTTGCTGTGATGAACTTTTCCGTCTGCATTGTGAGTGACTTTGAGTCTTGGACCACGGAACAAGCATTTACTTATAGTCCTCACAGGCTTTGATCGTCAACCGTAAGTCAATCGGACCTCCTGGGCTCCAGGTACGGATACTCTTGGCTAACGGCTCACCCGATTAGAATACGTGAATCCAGTTGCACTGAACGCGATCGGATGGAAGTATGTGACCAAACCGCCCCTTTGATATTATCTTTGCTCATGCCCAAGTAATTAGGTATGCCTTGGTATATTGCGGGTGGCTCCTATTCGAGTTCCTCTTCATCTTCCGGTACATCATCGAGACCAAAGGCCGATCCTTGGAGCAGACCGCAGCTTTGTTTGATGGACAAGACCATGCAGACGCGCTTCAACAAGGTAATTAGCGTTTTTTGACCTACTGACAGGTCGGGATAATGCGACTGAATACTGTCATTCAGCTGGCTACGACGCCGCCCGGCACACGCAAATTCGGACGCGGGACTACGAGCATTACGACTACTTCTCAGTGTACATCGACCGCGAGGACGATAAAGTGTACGAGTTGCACCAGGTCGACCGTGAGCGTGACCAGCGTGATCCTCTTGGCAGACGCGCTACTCGAGGCCGGAAGATGCGCCGGCCAACTGAGCACTCGATGAATGCGGATCATAGCAATTACCGATATTAGGTTCCTCGCTCCTTCTGATGTCTGCTCTGGGTTACTGTCGAGGATGTACTTGTAGTGCGTTGGGTTGATATAGTATTATGGTTATCGCATGTGTATCAATACGTAGTTCGAGTTTGGGAATATCAAACCGGATATTTAAGCGGACTTTACCCATACAGAGACCTGTCCAGAACAAGTGAACCGGCCGTCTCCGTTTGAGCCAACTGAAACCGAGGCGGAAGAATCGAGCAAGTTTTTCCAAGAACCTTGATTGGCCTATCACAGACGGTGAGCTCAGCTTAAAAGTACACGCGATAGGGAAACTCACAGCTCCGACGTTCATGGTGATGCCTACATCCTTGGGTCGCTCGCTGTGTAGCCCGGGCGTTAGTATGGTGACCAGAAGGTGTTGTCTCTACGGCGAACCTTTCAGGCAGATTACACATGACCACCGCACATCCGCCCGGGTGTTTCTCATCGCCGAGACGCACAAAACCGATCAAGTTCTTTTGGATAAAATAGTCTTTCAAGGCACCGTAGGCATAAAGTTTGCGAGCAGTGCACAAAGTTTCTATTTTCTTCGGTAGATCACGTCCAATGGGCGATTCAGGGGAGGGGAAGATATCTCCGTGATACACGCATCTATATAGCAGTATCAGCCGTTAAAATGCGGAACCAAATCCAGGTACGACATTCAGTCAGTGGCAAATGTACTCACGGATGCCCATCAGGCCTCAGCAAGATCAGTGCATAAGCAATCAGTTTCATGTGGTCCTCAACCTGTATAGTAAACATACCCAACTCAGTGGGCATTCTCTGGAACTTTACGTCAAACAACTCACCCATGAAACCAAAGACCCCTCGGGCCGCGTATCATGGTTATCCACAAAGGTGCATGCGTCTCTCGGGCGAACCTGGACCAACGAGCCCCTTAAGATCGTCCGGAGATCAAACTCGGAGCCTTCAGTGCTCGCTCGGAACAGGTTGGCATGCAACGGGACATCAAAGTAGCTCATCTCTCCGGGGAATGCGCGCATATATCGAAGGATAGTTGGAACATCACTGTTCCAGACCTCGCCAACCGCAAAGAGGCGGTTGCCGTAGGATTTGCGAGCGTCAGCGAGCTAGGGGTGGAGATTAGTTTTGCTAGGGTCGGAGCTTGTGCATGGCGTACCCATTCGCGGAGGAACTTTCGGTCTATATGCTTGCAAGCGTCAAGCCGGAATCCGGATGCTCCGGTTTCCTACGTATAACGTGTTAATTGGTCGCACACATCCTGAAGCCAAGTATGTCAAACCTTCAGGACCCATGGTCCCCAAGACAGCATGTCGCTCCGAACATCTGGGTGACGGAAATCGATCTAGAAATATCCTCAATACCTCAAAGTAACGACTGAGCGGGCTGCAGACTCACATCAGAACCTAACTAGATACGATATGTTACTTAACTATCGCTGAACGTGCATGTAGAACTTACGAGGAAATCGTAGTTTCCAAGCTCCTGATCTACATACTTGGACCAGCCCTTCCGACCAGGTTCCGCAACCTTGTATACGCCTTTAGTCTTGGTACGGTTATCCCATTCGACACCTAAACAGGCGCGTCAACCCCATGCGACCTCAGCCTTCTCTAGGGGGCATGTTACCTGTGAAATGCTGGTGCGACCATTTCAGGCTGCTATACTGTCATACGGGTAAGTATGAAACTATATATATGACCACGCAATGACTAACCTTGTCGCCTCGACCCGCAAAATCAAATGCCGTCCATCCCTGTTACAAAATTGATGAGTCTTGCCAACTACTCGGTAGAAAAATCACACACCTCGATCTCTTTTGGTGCTCCAACGTTTACTCTCCTATCATTATCGTCGACTTCTACAGCCATGAAAGTTTCCGTCCTGTCTGCGCCTAATTTATGCTTTGAAGCAGCTGATTAGTATGAGGTACCAATTGGTCACCATACACTTACATTCAGCACTGCGTCAATCAACACGTCAATTCCGTTCTCTTTCGCAGTTCGAATCGCCTGGATGAGCTCCTCCTTGGTCCCCCACCGGGTGGCTACAGTTCCTTTTTGGTTAAACTCTCCCAAGTCCCACAAATCGTACGCGTCATAGCCTTGCCCTTTGGGACGCATGGCTTTATGGGGAGCTGCAAATGTGGGGCGTGATAAATCAGTACGTATATTAAGAGGAACGCGAGACAGAATAGGTCACGTACGAGGCAGCCAAACCTGAGTAACACCCAGCTCCTTCAACCTCGGCACCTCGTTCTCGAAATGCTTCCACCAGCTTGTACCTTCTGCCGTGGAGTCCCATTCGAAAAATTGTACCTACGCAGAGAGAGAAAAACACGGTCTAGCCACTGAAACACAGACCTAAACTAGTCGTACCATGAGCGCGTTCTGCCCCTCGTCAACTTGCGGGCCTCCAAGCCTCATATTGGGCAACGACGCGTCCGTCGTTACAAGCATGATCCACCTCTTCACAGTATCGAGTATACCCATCTTGCTCCTCGTGACCTGTTTTCGTGTTTTCGAATTGGTTCTAGTCCAATGTTGGTGGTGGCAAGTTCCGCACCCTGTTTTATGGTAATAAAACCCTGAGTCACGTGCGATGCCAATCTTATAAGCGCGGAAGTTTTGGTTTTGAAATTCTCAGATAGCTAACGACTTCCTTGTCGGTGTGCGTACGCTCGATTTACGCACGATAGCCGACTCGCCTTTGGGCGTCGTGGAATGTCAATATCGACGAACCTCCTTAATCGCTCTGGGCCCGCTTTTCTACGGTGCCGCGGAGTTTCATGACGAGGCAACACCTTTGCAATCCTTTCTGTTTGGCTGGCCTGAAATAACTATGAATTTACATCCTGTCGAAGCAGGTGCCACGTACATAGTGAAGCTACAACAAACTTCAGATGAATATAATTAAATGCATAATCTCAGAACTTAAATGAGCCAGGCTTGGGTATCATTCGCGCCGTGATCGCCTTTCACATGATCTATGCGGTCGCCGCGCGTCCGGATGGGTTCTTCAAAGTAAGAAGCTTAGCCTGGCGTTCACGCTGTACAAACTTTACGTCAATGCGTTTATTTCAAACTCTGACCAGGTCACTCACGTCGTCGGTCGCCTTCTGGGTCCTGAGTTGGTCAACCTCCTTGGCTTTCTTCTGGAGGAGTTCCGTCTGAATACGCGCATGCTCTTTGGTACTATCCAGCATCTCGTTCTTGCTTTTGAGACCAGCATCCGCCCTGATAACGACGAGCAGGTTAAAAAACGCTTGTTCTTATTCACGGCTGCTTACTTTTCCCAGGCTGCCTTAGCAGCAAGATATTTCATGTTCAATTTGTGCTCTATCTTGACCGCCTTTCTATGAGCAATGACCGCCGCGGCCTCGTCTTTGGAAGCTTGGCGCTGAACAGCGGAGAGCTTGTCGAGCTCCCTGATATGTGCTTTCATCGACTGATCTTCGGCCTTCTGCTCGTTCTTTAGGATCTTCGCAACTCGCTTGGCATCCTTGACTGTTTAGGCTTCGCGTTGAGCACAACCCCTCCAGGTGGGAGACGAGTACTCACGTTCAGCAGTAGTAATCTTTTGCACAGCAGACGTGCTCAACGCACTCTCGGCGGTTGCTGCACGAGTGTGGAGTTCAGCGTTCTCTTCCTTTGGTGGCGCCGGCCCGCTAGTACCCGATCCCAGCCCAAATGCACCTGCTGGCCCCTTGGTGGTACCGGCTGGACTCTTGATGGACGGGAACGACACAACCACACCGCCGTCGGCCTTTGTCTCTACATCAGAACCTTTGTTCCTCAAGTCCAAAACCGGTGGCTCGCTGCCCACGCTATAACCAGGTGCAGGAGTGGGGTCGTAAATGTCGTCGTCGACTGGAGCAGGCTTGGACGGCCCACCCCCGGGCGCTTCAGTACTGGTGGCCGCACGAGCGATGCCAACAGGTGACTGGAGCGGCAAAGGCGGGGCGGCAGTAGAGGTGGAGGTGGTTGGCGGTTCGTTGGTCGCGGTGGCTGGCGTGGTCGTCGTTTCAGCCATGTCGATTCGTGTGATCGTGCGTTCAGGCTCAACGGTGTGGTGGGAGACGTCGCTTGGCCTCAGATAGGGGCTCTGTGTTGGCGTAGGAACACCGCTGCGGATAGGAGTGGAAGAATCGATAGAGTAGTACGTGGATTCTGCGAGAGCTGGAATTGAGTGGTTGGACCCAATTTAAGGTGATAGACAGAGGCAAATAGACGTCGAAACGTCCAGATAAAAACGTAATGAGCAACCAATCATTTTACGAACGGCAAGGGCCTACAAGAGGGCGGTCTAGGTGGGGGTGAATGCAGAGTTGCCATTGCGCAAGGCGGGGGCTAAGGATCAGGTGGAGCCACGTCAAATTGGAGCATTCCTGAAATATGGATTTCCCACCCCGTGACGTCGCAGCCTTGTGAAGAGCGCCGGGTGCTAAATTGAACTTGATTTCGCAATAAGTTCTACCGGATTCGGTTTTGGTGCATCGCCTTGCCGTTGACGTCCAGCGCTCGACCATTGCTGCACAACTCACTCCCAGCTGCCACAAACGACGATATGGACGTTGAACAGAAACTGCAGATAGGGCGCGACAAGAAAGCAACTGGAGACGATTCGTTCCGCAAGGGAGATTTCAAGGGCGGTGGGTATTCTTTCATTCATCGCGTCGCGCCACCACTGATATCCGAGCAGCTTTGAGGTCCTATCATGAGGTATCGCCTTTCTATCTGGCCACTTGGCGTGTTATTAACGCCGTACAAAGGCTGGACTGTATTTGAATGGACTGGACAAGTCATTTTTACCGTAGGGTTTCCATCTATCTCGTGGCTACGAGATTAACGTATGAGTTTAGAGCACTAACCGGTGGAGTGGACCCCGAGCCACCCAAACCAGGGGCGCCTCAGCCCAAAACCGAGGTCTAGTTCTTTTTACGACTCCATGCATAGCTTATAACCTGCGCACTGTATAGGTGGATGAACTATTGGAGAAGATCTGGGTGAGCTGCCCTAATTTCTCTCCGCTAGCTCGTCTGATATAATTAATTTGGTTTAGACAAACATGGCTGGTGTGTCCAAGCATGTGAATTATTGGGCGTTTGGACCTAATTTTCGCACTGGTAGCGTGTCACCTGAAAGGAGGGAATTACAAGCGTGTCATCGAGCTGGCAGACAAGGCGCTGAAGAAGGTAAGTAATTTACGGGAGATGGGCGGTCACTCTGACGCTTCTTGGCAGAACGAGAACAACTCCAAGGCAAAGTACCGAAAGGTGAGTCTTGCATGAATGCTATTGTGTACCCTAAATTTAACGGGACCACGTGTAGGCCAAAGCTTTGGCAGGTCAAGGATACACAGAAAAAGCTATCCTGATGGTCGAGGAACTCCTGAAGAACGACCCCAACGATGAAGCAATGAAGAAAGATCTCGCGGACATCAAAGCAACTCAAGCGGTTGTCGAAAAGAAGGGGTTGTCCAAATTCAAAGGTGATTTTCGATCTCGCTTGCGCCATTCAATCACTTAACGATTCCCAGGCATGTACAACCGCCCGCTAAAAGACGAAAAGGGGAAGGGGAAGGAAGTCGAAGAGGAAATCGAAGAGATAAAGTCTCCTGGCGTGGCTGCTTCTTCTTGATCTCGTTGGTTATGAACAGACACCAAACCGGACCTGCTTGTCGGACTGGGGCGACTCGCGTCCTGGGTTTAGGGGTATTTGTTTGTACTTAATTGTTACACGATATACTGAATCATCGCGCAACTGAGAAAACTTTTCATTTAATTAATGGCCACTATTGGTAGCACTCAGACTTGCCACTGTGGATTGGTGTTCTTCATTCCCTGCGACCGAAATGTAGGGAAGCGAAGCATGTGGCGCGCTCGGTTGCGGGAATGTACCGGCGGAAACGAGCAAGGAAAGGCACAGCAGGTAGCTGGTATGGCTTGTGTTGTAACACTGCGCTGGGGGGCGCAATTGAGACTAAATCAGAGCTGAAAAGGCTACAGAAGCCACATATGGACAAGGTCACGTGATCGTAAACAATCACCCTCGGATTTGCAACTTGATTGATCCGCTTCTCTATCACCGCCTGCTGGGTTGTTAATTACACGGTGTGAGCATGGGGCTCGCCCGCACACCACCCCAGATTGTCTACCCTAGGAACAGCTTGGTCACTCATACCCCCCAGTCCTCGAGCCAACATGCCCCACGCCCGCTGCCTGCTTTGTCCTCGCGACCCTCGTCAGTTCGTCCACTCGCGAAACCACCTTTTACACCTGTGAAAAACGATAATACTCCCATTGCCCCTCTTCGGCCTGAACCTATCGTCCAGCATTCGCCTGCGCCAGACCACACACCCCTCCCTGCACGGCCGACCCCAGTGGCGGCTGCTCGACCTATCCTCACGCAGAGCGAAAACGGCCCGCTCAATGCCCATATTAGCAGTCTTCAGAAGCAACTTGGCGAGCTCGATGGACAGAGGAAAGAACTGAGCACCCGGCTCGCCGAGGCTGAGAAGCAGGTTGAGCTGGAGATTGCACGGAGGGAGCGGACGATCAAGGATTTAGCGGCTCAGCATGAGTTGGACAAGAACGAGTGGAGCGAAACGACTCATGTGGTGAGTTGCCTGAAATTGCGTCATTCGCCTTGGGGGTTTGATTGAAATACGGTAGATGCAAGTGCTGCACAACCTGATGCATCGGCAAGCCAAAATTGACAGCGTGAACGAGCGTCTTGCGCAGTTGGATCTGGAGCGCCGAACGACTCAACAAGATGTCCGTATTTTGGTGCGCGACCATTCCCTGGTTAGATTTCAAGCGAATGAGGAAGAAACCGGGAGAGAGTCTGTGCGGCTTCGAGTAAGACAATCGAAGGATTTTACGGGTGTGTCTGAAAGTAACGCTTTTGGATTTTCTAGGAAAAGTTGAAGGATACACAACTGGACCTCGAAGAAACACAGCATTTGGCGGAGCAGTACTTGCACGAACTTGAGCGGGAAAAGACCGAACGCAAGGAGGCTGTTGCAAATCTCAAATCTCAGCTCGAGAAAGAGCGCAAAATCCGGTCATCTGCCGAGGTTAGTCATCGCTCTTTGGCCTTTTAACTGAATTGACCAGTATGTATAGACCGGCAAAGGCAGCCTGGAGAGTACTAACACTCAACTCGCCTATAACCTGGAACGTGCGCAAGAAGAGCTCTCCGCCGCGCAGTCTCGTATCAAGGAACTCCAAGCCGGAGCCGCAGAGTCTAAATCTACCCAGAAATCCCTCGAGAAAACTCGTGTGAAACAGGAGTCCGAGATTGAGAAACTGACCAACGCCTTGTCCTCGCTCAAGACGGAACACTCGTCGACCACAGACACTATCGCCGAACTCCAAGGTCAGATCCGCGGGCTGGAAAAGGAGCGGGACAAACGTGCCAAGGCCGAGACCGAGTGCAAGGCGCTACAGAAACGAATTTCGGAGCTCGAGCGAGAGCAAGAGGGAGACAGGGAAACGAAGAAGGCTGAGGGCGAGTTGAAGAAGGCGTTGAAAGATATGAAAGGCAAGGTGGCAGAGGCGCAGGCGCAGGCCAAAGAAGCGCAGGAGGTCACAAAGACCGCCGAAGCACGTGCGGTTGCGCTAGAGAAGAAGCTAGCCGGCCTGAAGGATGCGCCAACTCCGACGCTACCAAACACGAACGACAAGGGGAAGGGGAAAGGAAAGGTGCGTTCACTTTGCATTTGCGAACATCATGCTAAAAGTTCTCCCTCCTGAAGGAGCTTTCTGAGGAACCCTCTGAAGGCAATTCGAGAAACTCGGATCAGGCTGTTGAAGAACTGGTCTTGCCAGGCAATAGCGATGACGATGACGACGATGACATTGAAGTCCTATCCGATCGCCCCCCAGCACCCTCTCAATCCAAGCCAAAGCCCGTAGCCTCGACCTCCAACGCTTCCCGTCCCCCTCCCCCTCCCTCCCAAGCGTTGAAGAAGCCGAAGCCGAAGCCGCGTCCCAAAGAACCAACGCCACCCCCAGCGCCTGCCTCGCAGCCTAAAATCAAGGCCAAGCCTCAGGAAGTCCATTTGATCGACGACGACGACGATGACGAAGTAGTTGTGCCGACACAGACCAAGAAACGACCTCGACCCAAGATGCGACCCGTCCCAGAACCCACACCGCCTCCCGAGCCTAAGCCTGAACCCGTGGCCAAGCCCAAGGGAAGCGCCAAAGGGAAACAGAAGATTATTGAAGACATTGATGACGATGAGCCACCGCCACCGCCTCCCAAATCGAAGGCTGGAAAGGACAAGGCCCCGGCCAAGGAGAAGGACAAGCCAAAGTCCAAATCAAAGGAGAGTGCCTCGGCATCCAAGCCTAAACGACCTCTAGAAGACGAGCCAGAGGTACCCGAGGAGGGTGGGGAGAAGAAAAAGAAGAAGCGCAAGTTACTTGGGACAAATCCTTCAGAGTTCAACTGGGCAACAGGGTCGGAGCAGGTGCGTGTGAGAGTATTCGTTCTGGTCTTCACCTGTTAATTGGGACCGTTTAGATCGACGTGATGGGTATTCCGCTCACCTTGACACCTCTTAAAGGTGCTAAGGGAGAGAAAGTCCCCCCTCGCCATCGTCCCGGACGTTCGTAGTTCCCTCGCATGTCTTGGTTGCCCCGTCTTTGACTATACTCGGGATGCTGAGCGAGTCTGAGATGCTTTTCAAAAGTTATGCTTATCACGCTTTTATTTTTTCTTTGGTACAATATTTTAGCGCTTCCACCAGATGCTTGATGAGCCCCTTCAGGTCTCTTTTGCATCGTAGATATCCTGTATCACAGCTTGTCTTGTTCCATACCCTTTTCCGCCGATGCCTCCTATTGCGAATTGGCTGATAACTCTGTCTGAATGTTTATTTTTTTGATGCGTTTGCGCAGTACATAGTAATACATGTAACAACCAGCTATTTTCAGTTGCAAGCACAAAGCTTGGTGCCCTTAGTACTTGCTCGCCTCCTTGGAGATTTTGACAAGCCTATTAGAGCGCCGGAGTCAAATTGCCTCTACGACCATCCAGGAAGACTATCCACTCACAATTTTCCAGTGTTTCCACCGCTAAACAGCAGCCCAAGATGTTGTGGGCACCGTTCCAACCCCTCCTCAACCTGGTACTTGCGCTTCAACTTGCCCTCCTTGATCCACTTGGCCATATCGGCCTCTCCTTGAGCAAACTTGTCCTTGTAGTCGAAGACGATGAACCCCTCGAGCTTGGCACGTTGAGAAATCAGAGAAAGATAATTCTTGATCCCCTCCGGTTGTCCGGTAGAGTTGTAAGCCGAAATAGCCCCGCAGAGGGCAATCCTCGCGCCCTTGTTTAGCCTCGTCAACGCGAGATCCAAGATCTCGCCACCGACGTTGTCGAAGAAGACGTCGAGGTACCCGACCTTCTCCCTGAACTCTTTGGCGAACGTAGGAGATTTATAGTCGAGTGCCGCGTCTACGCCGAGCTCGTTGATGAGGTAGTCACATTTCGGACCAGAAGCGATTGCGATGACTTTGGCGCCCTTGAGCTTGCCGAGCTGACAGACGAGCGAGCCGGTTGCGCCTGCTGCACCCGAGACGACGAGGGTTTCTCCGGCTTTTACCTGGCCGACTTCAAACAGTCCCTGTGGCCGAGTTAGTTGAAGCTCAAGACGGGGAGCCAGTGAACCTACGAAATATGCCGTCATCCCGGTCATTCCGAGAGGGCCAAGGTAGTCGATTGCGGTGCTGCCTTCTGGCGGGCTGAACGACCGTCAGACGAGCGTTAACACAAAGACACGGGCAATCAACATACGAGAGCTTTCGGAGGGTCTTTGCTTCCACTACGACGTACTCTGCCCAGCCTGCGAAATGAAAACATTAATGTGGCCAACGCGAGAGATGAGATTACTTACCCAAATGGCCGTGTACGATATCACCTTGTTCAAGTTGACTGTTTCCCTTTACTACAGTCCCAATACCTCCCGCGCGCATAGTTTCCCCAATCTGCACCGGGGGGACATACGACCTAACGCAGACTTTAACTCGAAGATGCATGAGACTTCTCTGCGATGCTTACCTCGTATCGTTGAGCCACCCTCGCATGGCGGGGTCGAGGGACACATAATCGACCCGAACGACGACCTGATCGTCGTTGGGAGTAGGAAGAGCAGCGGTCTCGGTCTTGAAGGTCGTATCGGAAATGTGTCCCTTGGGGCGCTCAGATAAAAAGACGCGCTTGAACTCTTTTGGGACAGACATGGTTAAAGCAGTTGGAGATCGGTGTCAGGCTGCTGTAGGATTAGGCTGCCTTTATACGGAGAGGGAGCATGATGACAGAGGCAAGTGCGGGGTCGGGGTCGGGTTGGGGCCGGCTGCACCCAATACCCAGTCCCGGTCAATGAGTAAGCAGGGTCTGGCTGTGAGCATGTGATTTTCGACCTCCCCACCACATGTCCCAAGCGATTTAGAACTTACGGACCGCATCAAGACACCCGACTGTGACCCATCTTAGATTCTGAATGAGCCGCCAACAGCCTTTGACCCATGCGCTGAAACAACTCAAATTCATTGGCACCGGAGGATTTGGAGTTTGGTTCTTAGGCGTACCAGCGAACATCCAGGCCCTGCGAACTCTGCCTGGCTATGCATAGTGAGCTAAACTATAACCATAGCCATTCCTTCTCCCTAACACACACCTCTCTCTCAGCCTTTTTACCCAGCTTGCTTTAGGCTCTCTTGTTGCGGTAGTTGGATTATTCCTATATCTGGTACTGTATTTACCTCGCATACGACACCGTCACCCTGATGTAAGTCTGCACAATTTCTCGCTATCGAAGTCCAAAACTGAACCTTTCTTATCAAGTACGCACGATGGAAAGAATCACCAGAGCTACGTTTAGTAATACCTGTAAGCCCAAGGTTAGACCTGTGCAACGCCCTTCCCGACTTAATATCACAACGATGCAGGTGTTAATGACAGTGATCCTAGTTGGATGGAGTGCACTGGCTGCAGCACTGGCCTGCTGGAGCCCCTTGGGGATTCTGGGGAGTCTTCTTGGAGGTGCGTGGTCTTCTTCCGATCCAGAACTGCAAGGGAACTAAACCAAATGATTGATACGGCCCTTCAGCTACAAGCGCCTATGCGCTCACATTTGGCTTAGTTGGGCTTATACCAGTGCCGAAAGCACAACGGTGATGCCAAGACAAGCGCGTCACAAACCTTGATCACGATTAACGTCCTATTCGGCATGGTTTCTTTGCTTGAACAAGCCCTGGCTAACCCCACCATCGAATATACATGGAAATTTTGTACGAGGCTCATCTGTACTTTTCTTGGTGAAGCGCTGTGTTATATGTCTTAGTTGAGCAGACCATGTTCGTCTGTGTACTGTGAAAGCGTCAACCATTCGAATTCTAAACTAGAAGAAGCAGCAAATATCTTCTACCAATTCACATATAAAGTCCGCAGCACAGCGGCACATGGTTGACCTGCAAAGCGTTATCGCCACTAAATTAGGTAAGTTTTGTGCCTCAAACCTTAATTAATGTCACGTGATATACGCCCTTTCCGGCATACATTCAACCTTCATCTTTCCACTGCGCCTGCCATTCAGGCCGATCCAAGCGGTAAAACTATGACGCTATGAGTCGCATGTGTTACGGGGCCGCAAAGAACGCTTAACACTTTTACGCTCGCGAAAACTTTGGTATGACTTCATCTGGGCATGTGGTCGCAACGTGTTTTGCAGTGAGAACATGTGCTTGAGCTGTCGAAAACAGTCCTTGGAACCTGCACCTTTGCGTTCAAAATTATCTGTGCTCTTCAACATAGCTCTGCCAGGCACTCTGCCCAACATTAAAGCACAAAAACTAGGCAAAATGCACCTCGTGTATTCTGGTTACTCCCATCAATCAGTCTGGCTTCCCACCGACCGATTCTCCTTTTCCTGCTCGAAGCCCGCAAAGCACTTGATCGGCTTTGGTATGCATTACGCTGAGCGCTGGACCTGTATGAGTGGGATTGAATGGGTTAAAATGGGGGAAGGATCGCCCCGGTGCTTATTTCAATGAAGCACTTGCGCATCCGGTATTCTGCCTTTGCACTGGCCTTTGCAGGTAAGGCTCACTACCTGTGCCATATGGCTCCCAAGAAACCCGGTCGACTCATTCGTTGTGCCCTGTATTAACTTCCGACATCGGTTTGAAGGGTGGCCCTTTCGCAACGACTATGTCTCCGGCAAAAACGAAGCAGGGCTGAGAAGAGCGTGCTATGCGCACATACGCGCTCGTATTGGTCATCCGCCACCTCTGGGGCGTATTTAGATCCTCTACGGCCGGGCTATCTTCTCACAAATTCGTTCATCTCTTGTTCCGTCGTCCCAGTAACTTATCAGCCTCAAGACCATTGCACGCCTGCAACACCATGACTACTTCAATATTTACACCTCAGCCAGCAGTTGAGCTAGCTCTCTACGTGGCTACTATGTCTGCCTTCAACCACGGGTCAGTCTGCCAGGCTTCGCAAGAGCCCCTTCCAGATACGATGACCGCGTTTTCGTCGTATACCACCACTCCTGGTCCTGTCAAGCCGCCCGTTCCGCCCGTTCCGCATTCCAACCCCAAACCTAGTCCCAATACTGCGCGTGACGGCGGGGAGCTCAAGGACCGTCCAGCCCTAACTCGGCCGGAGCCGCTCCCTTCTCCCTCTTTGCCGTGTAACTCGCTGACAGATGGGCACGAGCCTCCTCCGGTGCCCACGACGCCCCCTCCGGAGTCACCCAAGAACCGATGCGCGCACCTGGTGTCCTCGTTTGAGCCGGTTGGACGTGGACGCGCTCTTGTTCAAGACGACGTTCGGGTGGACTTGGCTGGCGAGCACGAGCTCCCGCCTGTCCCTACCACTCCCCCTCCCCCGCCACCTCAAGGAAAAAGCACCCGCGGCATGCTCTACTCGATTGGGCGTCATGCCTTTGGCCTGGGCGTTGACGCTGCAGGTGCGGATTCGACAGGCAAACACGAGCCTCCTCCAGTCCCTCACACCCCCCCTCCTCCATCGCCGAAGAACAGGAGCACGCATGACGCAGCTAACTCGATCGTGCCTTGCGCTCTTGCTTATGGCAACAGTACCGTTTATGTGGACTTGGCTGGCAAGCATGAGCCTCCGCCCCCGCCTATCACACCGCCTCCCTCTCCCCCGACGAACAGGAGCATGCATCACGAGTTCCACGGGAAAGCACAGTCCGCCCTGGTGTTCAACGGTGATATATTTGCGCAGTTCATGTTGGAGGTCGCGTTTGTTTCTGGAGTGATGATGAAGTCTCACAAATGCACCCTTTCTATCGCTGATACTGTCCTACCCACTGTCCCTTGTGTTTCTGTCGCTGTTTGAGTGTCTCTGAGCATGTGAAGTTTTCTTTGCATGTATACCCTCGCTCGCTGCTTCTTGTCTTGAGTGTAACTGTGTTCGCCAATCTACGCTCATTGTCCTAGCCTTTTATGGTTATGAAGCCGAAACCGGTTCCAAGGTACACCAGTTGGACGCATACAACTCGCATATACTCACCAAGTCGCGATTCGCATCGCTGTTCACTCGGTTGATCACAGGAAGAGGGTACGCAAGTGATTTATTCAGGCTACCATCAAACACAATCGGAAAAGATCGAAAAGCACAGTCCAGCCGGCCATGACAAAGTTCAAAGAAAGACTCGCCGCGGCCGGCCGAGGACAGAACACAAGGATATGTACAGCTTGCGTATATCCGAAAAAGAAACCAAAGAGTGACACACGAGTAAGAGGAAAAAGAAACGAAAACGAAGGTAAAAGGTATGTACCGAGAAGCAACATACGAGACTATGCACGAATCCGGAAAACTAAAACGAACGGATGAGAATTTTTTGGAGACAGAGATAGGAGGAGTGACAAAGGATACAACGAATGTGCGGTTCGGATACGATACGGTGCAGCGAACGAGTGGCGTAGTGTATGTGCGGTCAGGAAAGGACAGTGGAGCAAGGCACGAGTCACGAGTCCATGCTGGAACGAACGAACGAGTGTGGTGTACAAAGAAAATCGCAGAGTCAGAGTCGGACCAAAACCAAGGAAAAGAACCAGAATCAGAGTCGGGATGTATACAGGGAGGTAGATAGTGGAAGAGTAGTCTTTCGTTTGTCTTTGTCGTTTACTGAAGAAAGCACCAAAGAGGTATGTACCGTGCTGAGGTGCTGCAAAATAATGCACCTCACCCAAGAAACTAAGTCGGGGCAAGCCGCGAGCAAACCGTCGGTCGTCAGTTGATAAATATGGTACGTCGAAGCGAGAACGAAAGCCGAAATTCGAAAAATGGAGGCGGAGGCCGTCCAGACGGCCGCTTTAGATCACTGGGTAGAGGAGTTCAGAGGCGCATGGGCGCAACAGAAGGTACAGGCTCCTTGATCATGGTCTTTTTCTTCGCGCGGCGTGTGCCATCGGTGGGCTGCGTCTCCTTTTCACGCTCACGGCGTTCCTTGCGCTCCCGCCTCTCCCGACGGCGTTCCTCGTCCGAGACGTTGGCGCTCGTACTAGCGGCGGGGGTGCGAGGCTTGTGGCCAATAGCGACACGCGTGCCAGTGCTTGTACTGGAAGTAGCGACGGGTGCAGGTGTGGTCGGAGCAGTGATGGCGGAAGCAGAAGAAGCAGGAAAGTTGCGAGTGCCAACGCGACGCAAGGTACGAGGAGTAGCCGCTGCGGCTGGCGCAGGGGTCACCGGAGCAGAGGTAGCAGCAGCAGGCTTTGGCGTGTTTGGCTTTGCTGCGGCCTTGGTGCTCCGGCGGGGCGGAGGAACCAACTTGGATGTTGATGCAACAAGGGTGGGCGCAAAGATTGGATCTTCAGGGACAATCACGAGTGGGTCCAATATTTCCTCTTCCGGCGAGGGGGCAAGTGGGGGCAAAGGAGCGCCCAAGAAGCTTGGGACACGGCGAGCAGCCACACGAGGCCGCTTGGCCAACGCCTGACGGGCTCTTTCCTCCTCATCAGAAGAGTACGGGCTTGACTCGGGAGGGGCAGACGATCGCGGATGTTGAACGCGTGACTTGATCGATGCGACGCCAAAAGAGGGTGCGCGCTTAAGTGATTGGGGCGGCGGCGGTGTAGCCGAGCTACGGAACAGCTTGCGAGGGGTCGGCGGGCGAGCCGAGGCTTCAGAGGATGTGATCGAGCGGGTGCGTGGTCGGGTGAGGACGTCAACTGTAGGGGGTGGGGTGGGACTGTGCGAGCCCGAAGGACGGGCGTATGGGTGGAACGGGCTGTGGGAAAGCAGCCGGTCGATCCGCTGTAGGCGCGAGGACAAGCTGCAACTGGGGTCAAGACAAAGTTTAAGCACATTTGCCAAATGAGCTTACCGAGTGACAGAGGTGGGCTCGTTCTTGACTGGCAAGAAGTCCATGCTGCTCTGGCGGTACAGTGGGCGGCGGGTGGGGGCCATGATTTCGGTCACCTGGGGCGAGTTTTGAGTCACCGGGTGGGGTGCGGGCGTGTGCCGCTCGATTGCCTTCTGGACGGTCTTGCGGCGACAGAGCTCGTGGAGCTTGACCCGGGTCGCACGGACAGAATGCGGCCACTCGAGCGCAGTGCGCGACAAGGCGATATTGCGGGCAAGCTTGTCGAGAACGTTGGGTGGTGGGATGACACCAACGTAGGGAGTCATGAGATGCGAGGGGATGTTGTCGAGTGTCTGACACAATAAACGAGGATCAGACGGGCTGTCAAAGAACCAGGGGGGGGGGGGTACTCACGCGGGAGAGAAGCGTGAGCTCCTCGTCCTTCCACTCCCAGACGATCTCATTGGTGTCGACCGAGTTCCAGCTGTCGATGCTAGAGCGGGGCTTGTCGGACGCAATGGAGGTGCGGGGGCAGGGGAGGCCGTCGGGCAAGAGACGGGAGGTCCTTCGGGGGGTGCGTGGAGACGCAGCAGGCGAGGGCGAGAGCGCAGCCTGGTCGAGGGCCGGGTGGGGAAGCACGAGGTGCAGCAGACCGGGGCGTCTGTGCGCGATGGGCATGGTCGTCAAAAGAAACAATAAAGAGAACGAAGAGAATGCGAGTGAGTCCGAGTGAGAAATCGGGGAAAATCAAAGGCGGGGATGGTCGACTTCTGGTCTAATGAATGTCCCTTCCAACATTAGGCCACACCACGTGACCCCCTCATGTGACCGCGTCGCGCGTTTCAACAACAATGGACCTGCCGCCATCGCTGCCGACGCCCCACGCGCCCCTGTTGACGTCGTACTCGTACCATTCGCCCAAACCCACCGCATCCGGCCGCTATGTTATTGGCGTCGACGAGGCTGGGCGTGGGCCCGTCCTCGGCCCGCTCGTCTACGGCATCGCATACTGTCCGCTCGAGTACCGCGACACGCTCGACACAATGGGGTTCGCGGGTGTGTCTGCCTCCAAAATACACGTGTACTGCAACTAAACTGGCCGCAGACTCCAAAACGCTAACTCATGCCACCCGTGCCGCACTTCTCAAATCCCTCACCTCGGACCCGGATAACCTCGCCTGGTCCGTCCGCGTTCTCGCTCCCCAGGACATCTCTGCTTCCATGTTACGCCACCCACCCACCAACCTGAATCAGCAGTCCCAAGCTGCAACTGTATCGCTCATCCGTGATGTGATCGCTAGCGGGATCGATGTGGCAGAGATCTATGTTGATGCCCTCGGTCCGAGTGTGCCGTATCAAAAATACTTGTCACAGCTGTTCCCGACTGCGCAGGTGACTGTGTGTCCCAAGGCGGACTCGATCTATACGGTTGTGGGTGCGGCGAGTGTCGCTGCCAAGGTCACTAGGGATGCTTGGATCGAGAACTGGATGTTTGCGGAGCCGGGAGAGTGGGACACCAAGATGGGCAGCGGATATCCTTCAGGTATGTTCCATACACTAGGATTTTATCAACAATTTAACTCGAAATAGATCCAAACACCAAGGCCTGGCTCAAATCGATTTGCGAGCCGACTTTTGGTTTCCCGAGTATTGTACGCTTCAGCTGGGGTACCTCCAAAACGGCCTTGGAGAACAACGGTCATAATGTAACGTGGTGAGTGGCGTATAGTTCGCCTTGCGCCCTGTCCTCATGTATCATACGCCACAGGATCGACGAGAACCAAGCATCTCTTGTCAAAGCATTTGGCAGCGCAAAAGGCCTTGACAGAGGCCGGCCCGCTTTCACCAAGGATCTCGCTGTGCATAGCATGGCCGAACTATGAGATTGGGTTCCCATTGTTGGTTCGGCTCGCACACAGTTATTTATTCATCCGTCACCCGTTGTATTATTTAGTACTATGGACATAATGCGATAACACCGTCTCCATGCTCAATCATGGTACCATTCCTCACTAGACCGCGCGCATACACCACGTCATCCTCGCACGGCAGCCGCTGTCGCCAACACCCGCGGACATGGCAATTGGCAACGCCCACTCGGGACCGGCTTGGACCGAGCGATCAATCACGACGCTTGTCGGGTCGCACCATACCCGATTTCGTGACTAATTTACGATGATCGCAGCCAGGCGGAATTATGGGAACTTTCTGGCGCAGAACATTCGAGTCGTGCCATCATGGTCTTATTGGCGCGTTGCGCGATTCCCCGCGGGTATAAAGCGGCCCGAACGAGGTGACGTATCGGCATCCGTTTCCGTTCCTCCACCTTGCCCACCACGGAGAGCTTTCCACTCGACTGTACGCACAATGTCGACGTTCTACGATCTCAAGGTTGGTGCTCGTAGGCAATGTTATACCGTAGTTTAATATGCGTACTTTGTAGGCTGCCACCCCCAGGGGCGAATACACCTTTGACCAGCTCAAGGGCAAGGTCGTCCTAATCGTCAATGTCGCATCCAACTGGCAAGTTGGTTATCGCTAAGATCGTCATGGGGTTACTTATCGCCAGTGTCGAATGTAGTGGCTTTACTCCTCAATATACCGGTAAGCCGCCCCCTTAATGTTAATTCGTCTGAACTCATGTGGTTTGGTTAGGGCTCGAGGCGCTATACAAGAAATATCAGGATAGGGGGTTCGTCGTCTTGGGCTTCCCCAGCAACCAATTCGGCGGTCAAGAACCGGGGACTGACGAAGAGATCGGCGCGGTTGGTGCATCTCGTCCAGTAGATACCCTGCTTGTTGATCCTCGGTTCTCACGTAGTTCTGCCAACTTAACCATGGCGTTAGCTTCCCCCTGATGAAGAAATCCGACGTCAACGGCGACGACACCAACGAAGTACGTCCCGTGAATCCAGTCGCATCACGCCTGATCTCACGTTTTCTCAGGTCTACAAGTACATCAAGAACGAGAAACCCGGTATCCTCGGACTCACTCGCATCAAGTGGAACTTCGAGGTCTGTCTTGCTAGCTCTATGCTGCATTGCCTACTCACCGTTCCCACGCCTGTAGAAATTCCTTATCGACCGTGAAGGTCATGTTGTCGGTCGATGGGCGTCGACGACTGGACCCGAGTCTCTCGAGGCCGAAATTGAAAGACTGCTATGACTGCAAGGGGGCTCAGAAGGTGGTGTGGAGAGCAGGCTGTGATATTTGCTGTAATACCTGCAGAAAGCGTAATAGAACAATGTGAATGCGAATGATTGGAGTTGTTGGAGTCGATTGGCTGGTAATGCGTCGAGTCAATTGGGCGTCTAGCAGGCGGTACACACAGCAATAATCTAATATTGGCGAACGTGTAAAGCACGGGGTTTTCATTGAGCACGGCAAAACATTACAAGGTTTGTGCGGCGTTTCGTCTCGCTTCGATTTCCTGCCCAGCCCCGATGAGCACCGTTCTAGACCCAGCACACGCACTCACCTTGCGTTTCTGCGCCAGTAGCACATTCTGTCGCTCCTCTACACCGACGAGCCAATACCCAATCGCACCGAATACAGCTCCTGACAGGAGATACGACCCGGGCGCTGGAAATGCACACAGCATTAGCGATTAGTGTCAAACGGCGTGTGTCGTCGTACTTTGGGTAATGGGACGTTTTTGAACTCCTAGTTGCCAAGCACGAGCGGCCATGCCGAATGCGCCGAAGCCTAGAACGTTCCCAAGGACGGTCATGATAAAGTACGGGGGTGGAGACAGTGTAAAGGGTCGGGGTCACGGGACTGCTTTAGCGCTGGGCGAGAGGCGCTGTTGAGAGTTTGCTCAACGTCGACAACGTTGTGCCCGCCCGCACTCGGTTCGAGAATTCACGTATGGGAGCTGTGCCTATTTGCCCATCTCTGCTATGCCATATATCCTTTCTACCACACAATGCGTACTGCTAGTCCGATGCGATAAACTTCCTCGACGACTGTCCGGCCCCAACAGGTTTTGTGGCTCAAAAGGAATCATCCGTTCCAGGATTCAAGCCGTAGCGCAGCCTGCCTGAAAATTTCGGCGTGACTTCTGTCGAAGGGGTCTGGAACCCCCGGGCTGGCCTAACCTGTGACTGTTGATCACGCTGGCCGCGCCGCTTGCCCCGAAAGTCAACGATTCTCACTATAACCACTGCAACGCTGGCTGTGGAGGGCCTCGCCATTGTATGCGCCCCCCTCCTCCCTCCGCCGAGTTATGCTGGCATAACAGATACCCCCCAGGCCGAAACGTGGCCCCAGTGGATGCTTATCTATTGGAGTATACCCTATCCCAATTTTCTACTTCTGGTTTGGCTTCTTTTTCAAGCCCGCCTCGGACCGGGCGTTCTCGAGCTGTGTCTGGATATTTATCTTGGTGAGGTTTCAGCATTTATCGCTTTTCCCATAACTAATCCTGAACTTTTTCTGATTTTCTCCACGTGTGGTGTCTTGCCCCAACGGTGTATTACGCTTGTACCTGTGCCAGCCATTCGCGTTAAGCCAATACCACCTCGTTCCCGTGGTGCACACAAAAGCGGGAACTTTCCGCGTTTCTGTCACGCCGCAACGGACTGGATAGGGAAACCAGAACAATGATGAGCGACGCGTCGGCTGATGCGCTGTTGCAGGCCTTTCCAAGGATAACGCCCCAATATTTGTTGTATGGCACGGCTTTAACCCCGTCCTCCCCTGCCGGGATATATACACCTATTTATGGCCTCACCGCGGCATTACCCACCACCCGTTCAGCAATCCTCACTTATCCACACTCATTACCATGACTATGCCAACTATACCAGTCTCCACACCTACACTGTGTTTCAACAGCCGATGGGCCGTCTACCAACCAAAACCGCAGCAACTGCCGCTTGACGCATTGAACAACTGGGAGGTGCGTGCTGGGGCGAAGGTCGACTGGGAACTGAGTGCGTCCCGGGCACCTGACAATACAGTGATACACACAGCGATACCCTTGGGTGGGTGCTTGCTTGAAGTATAAAGTATTCGCACCCTAAAGCTGATGGCGGTTTAACAGTTTCATGTTATCAACACCACGTAGTGGGACACGATATGATACCCCATGTTCGACGCGTATGCAATAACCCACAGGACTCACACCGCATTGTTAAGGAAGCATTGTTCGCGTGGTTGTACCCCAAGAGGGAGGTACTCATTGATTTCGATTTTAATCACGGATACGATGCTCAAGGTCGATACACCGCTTGGGCCACTAGATGTGAGTGCAGTCCTAGTTTTCGCGTGACGCCGTCCTTACACGCTCGTCTCCCTCGGTAGATATTTCGCAGCTGGTATATCTCCCCATTCACCAGTGTACAGGCCGAGGTCGAACCCTGGCTGAAGCAAAGCATGACGCAGCACGGATGTTGCTGCAGGGTGGCCATTGCGTACGTAACACTGCCGATCTTTATGCCGCATCGAGCATTGACCCTATTGTCGTGCAGATGGTATCACGCTAGATTGGTCGCCCCTTCATACCCCTATACCCTCACTTCGTTTGCCCATTCAATACCACTGTGCTTGACCTCGAACAATACCTTGTTAGACTGACTATCATCACCGATTATTATTGTTCATTTCGAGACATGTTTGATTCGATACCCCTTTGATGTTATTCATCACGATCATACCTTTCGCTTATACCCGCAGACCACTATTTCATTTTTTTTTGTTACCCAGAACCATATGTTCGATATGCGATTAGCCACCACGAAGTTTACCTACTGTATATACAATAGCTACGCGTATCCTCAATCATCAGCGCGTTATGCCCTTCTACCTTCCCACGGATCTACGGAAATTCAAGGGCATCTCCCAGGCGCCATAAACAGTGCAAAACTTGACGACCCGGAAATAGGGAGTAAAGCACTTCATGAGATCGCAGGCAGGCGCGAGGAGGTGTAATCACTTTGCATATTTTTTCAGGTCTTTGTAACGATTAGACTGTACTCCATGTTTTATATATTGTTGTCTGGCGGAGCATTCTCTCTTAATGTCCGGGGGTCGTCCTCGAGCAGCGGATGAAACGGAATTAAAGAACCTTGGTCACGTGTTCCGCCAGAAGTTCGAGATGGGCGACCAAACTTTGCAAAGCGACCACGCCGTCTTCCTAGCCCGTACATTCGGGCTGCGCCAATCTATGTGCGAATACTGTACACACTGACCTGTACTGGGTGCATTCTCTGGTTCCAAAGCGTGAACTCGGGCGCCTTATTGACGACCGTTCCCAACCACCCCGCCTGCGGCGATGGAACTCCGACTTGGTCTAGGGCAAGCTGTTCGTCCCAGAATTCAAGGCACCGCATGACCTACTCTGGATTGATTGGCAGCAACTTTTCAACCAGTGGCCGATCCACAAGTACGCTGGAACCTCGTCTTGTCGTATCGTTGGAAGTAACGCTCGTCGCGTCGCTGGATCAGAAAGTCAAACGTCAATCAGCAGTGCGACTATAACTGCAGCTGTATCGGCTGCGGTATGGCCATTGCTGCATGCCACTCCCTCCTCCGGTGTGTCCAACATCCTTCACTCCGACGACTATGAAACCACCCAAACAGCTATCCCTTGTAAAGCGACTGCGGCCTAGCCATTCGGCTGTGGATCGGCCTTCGGGACACTGACTTCGGCTGTGTGTCTTGAAACTAGGCTCAACCATTTGGCTTGAACGATTGGCATCCCATATCTTTTTTTCACGAACTCATATACGTTTTTGGATTCTCGCTAGTTGCCATCAGGATTTTACCCGACGCTACAGTGTCATGAGTGGATTCTACATGCTAATCCACCGCTCGAACCCCTGTGATGGCTGCCCCCGGTCGACTGATTATTGTCTTTGGCAAGTGCTTTTCATATCACCTGCGTTAAGAAGCAAAGAATCATTTCCTTAATGGGCAAGGGGCGGGCCGACGGGCTGTGGCGCTCTTCCTCCACAGGACTGCGCCCTTCGTTGGTTGTCTGATGCGCCCTTCACCAACGAATAAATAGGCCGCCCACCACGTAAGTCTCGCCACCAGATTCGTTCACCTCTAGCCCTTACTCACCTTTCCGTAACCCTCTTCCTCATCACCCTTCTCCCATGTCTTCGTCACGTCATAACTGTCGGTGGGGCTGTTACCGACGGGACCCACGGCAATCTCCACTCGATTCTCTCAACAACTGGGAAGGCCGTGCCCGCGCGCAGGTCGACTGGAAAATGGACCACGATCGAGAGCCTGACAACACGGTCATCCACACTGCGGTGCCTATCGGTGAGTGCTTAGTTTACCGCTGGGTTAAATGTGCGCTAAGCTTTCTACTCGTCCAATAGTGTCGTGCGAGCAACACCACACAGTGGGGGACGATATACTGCCTCACGTGCGGCGTGTGTGCGACGATCCACGCAACTCATATTTCATTGTCGAGCAAGCGTTAATTGAGTGGCTAGGCCGCAAAGGGCAAGTACTCCTCGAGTTCACTTATGACGGCGGGCGCGATCAACGGGGCCGATATGTCGTGTGGGCTACTAGTTGTAAGCACTAACGCTCTTCAATGCGGCATCGTTCTCATGCAATTTCCCTGAATCAGACATATCTCGGCTTGAACATCTTCCAATTCAGTCATGCGAAGGTCGAGGTCGATCTGCCAAGGATGCTAAACAGCAAGCGGCTCTGATGTTATTGGAAACCGGCCACTGCGTACGTCCACAACTCATTCGTATATTGGGCCAAGGACTGACACCGCTGTTACACAGATGATTCGCTTGTCCCGATAAATCAACACCCCTGCTCCTGCACCTGTATTATGCCACTATGCCCCAGTCCCGGTCCTGACAGCATCCAGTCTAAACAAATACCACACTGCTTCTACTACCCGGTAGCCAGCTTCGTCATTATCAATACCCGCCGTCCACCGTCCGTTTGGTCCAATACCCCCTTTTTGACATACCTCCATCACGATTCGTCTTGAACAAGGTACCCCGTGGACCCACCAATTATTACCTGCAATGAGCTTACCTTATGTGTCCGAAGTCTATGACCACCTCTACTGTATTCTATTTAGTTGTAGCGATACCACTGTACGCGATAGCATTCCTGTATATCCATATGCTCACCATATTTTGCGTGTCTTTGACGCATACCCTATTTGAAACATTAGCGTATACCCCCGCCAGATACAGCCCAAGCCCACAGAGAGCATGCAACCCGACAGGACTCAGTTCCCCATTATTGTTTACCACACTTGCAAGGCACCCTGTCCGAGGGACTGGAGTCATACAGTATTGGAGATAAATGCACTAACTTGAGCAAGTATACACATTCCAAACAATCATTATACCAGCAGAAAGACCACACCAAACCCAGCAATAAACCAATTCCATGTGCTCCCGTAACTCACGCAGATAGACCATCATGACAACGCAAAGAAAGCAAATGCATATTCGCACGAGGACATAGCAGTGGCTAGCACAATACAGTAGTCGGGCTCGGCACTATCAATCAGTTAATGAACTAGAAGTTCGCATGAGGGTGCGTGCCCCGCCGGCCGCGTTTTTGAAAGCATGGCTTAACAGGGACAGTCGCAAAAGCAGTAACGGAAGTCGGGACAGGAAGTGTGCCAAGTGTGGTGTTAAGGATGCAGGTGAAAAATAACACAGGAATAAACCAATGACGTCGGGATCGCCCAAAGGCCGAAAAACCAAAAGAAAGTGCGCGGGGAGAATGAAAATAAGGTGTCCGCTAGGCGAATGGGCAAGAGTTAACTAATGGAATATGTACAAGGAAAAACAGAGATAACAAAGTGAGAGTCGCAGACCGAGAGCGAGTGACATGAAGGGACATGAACATGGACATATATCAAGTTTCATGAGACTGGGCTTGTCCATTACCGAGCAGTCTCAAAGTCACGTGACGAGGCGCGTCATGTTCACGCGGCACACTCGGCGTCAGGCTGGAAATTAACCTTGGCCCATTCACGCGCGAAAACGCTCGCTTTGAGGAATTTCTTGTTGGCGTACTTGCGGGAAACATACAACGATTCGAAGGAGGGATCGGCAAGGCGCTCGAGCAGAAGCTCGTGCCCGGCACGTAACTGTTCCTCAGCAAAACCGGAGTAGAACACAAATGGTTCGGTCTAAACCAATCAGTTAAGGGTATGAAGATAGGGTGATAATAGGGATGCTCACCCATTCACCACCGAGCATTCTCCGAGCCGAGTACATTCCAATGGCCGCGATCATGCTGGGTTTGGCACGCAGGAAACGATGATCCAACAGCGTCATCTCCATCAAGAATTTACTCAAGGTGCGAGTCTGAATATTGTAATCGTCGGCCTTGCTGATGCGTCGGCACCACGAGTAGGGGGAGCAGTAGCTGGAAATATTGAAATCTAGAGTAGAGAGAATGATGCGTTCGCCCTTCAGAATTTCTTCACGATCGTAACCACGTTCGGTCATGAACACAAACTCGTCGACCGAGGGCGCCAAAATTTCCTCGTACTTGGCTGCGATGAACATGGCGGTAACCCCGACAAGTTGAAGTTTGATGAGGGAGACAACCTGAACAATACGTCAGATTAAGACAAACGGGTCGCTGGTCTAGGCCTACACGCTTGGAGAGGAAACGATCCACAATGTTGATTGCGATCCAAAGGGTCTCTGGGAGCATGTGGTAGCGCATATGGACCTGCATAAGCCAGTCGACAAGCGTGGCACGCATTGACCACTCAATCTCGGTTTGACCAGAGACGTAGTCAGGGTTAGGCATGCACTGGGCCTGGACAACGACTGAGTACAGACCGCGGACACGTAACCGAGAACGTACCTCCACGGACTCCATATACGCGAAAATCTCATCAGCATACTCGGACACCATGGTCGTATCCCATTCGTCAACTTCGTCCTGGAAAGTCTCGCGGATGGTGTTGACTTGAGCCTCAGAACGCGCTAGCCTGTCCGGGCTAAGGTAAAGCCAATCTTCAGGGTCATACTCATCGGCATCCATCGTGTCTTCGTCTTCATAGGCTTCATCAGCAACGGGTGAAGGCACCCGTTCGGCAGGTACTTCCTCGATCTCGGTATCAACAGTAATGTCCTCCTCAACTTCCATCTCATAGTCAGCCTGGACAGGCGCTGGGACGGGAGCAACGACCTCAGTCTGGGTCCTTCGAAGCGGCCCGCGCTTCGGGAGAGGTGCAATGGCGGGGCGGGCATTCTCGTTGTAGGAAGAAGTCCTGGTTGGCTGGACGCGCTGGGTGATCACGGGGACACTGTTGCTCGCAGGAACAGCCGGTCGAAGACCCTTCTGTTGCAGAGGCACGCGCGGAACTGTAGAACTGGCGGCTGCTCCTTTTCCCACGGCAGCCTTCCCGGTGTTGACCTTCTTGGCGTTGTTGGAAAGATCATTCAGAGCCACCCTCCGTTGCGGGGCAGCGGCAGCTTGATTGCCTAACGCCGCCTTACCAGCGTTAGCTGCAGAGACGAAGCGGTTGGCATTCTCGTCAGGGCCAGCGGCCTTGGCACGCAGAGGCCCAGTTTGGGTGGAGAGTCGGGTAGCATGACGAGACTAGCACGTATCAAATCAGCACGAGCACAGACCCAACGTGAACAAACCACGAGAACATCAACGCACGCGGATATTTTGCGCCATCGTTAGTTCGTGTTGTTGAGTTCAAGTATCGGATTACTTGAGGTATTCGTCTCTCGATGCGATCGCAGCCCACTTTCTGGTGTTTGGGTGCGATAAGAGTTGTATGTTGGTGCGGATGACTCGTTCGGGAAGCAGAAAGTGAACAGGAATGGACAACACAATTATACAGGAAAGTGAGAGCGAGCAGAAGACGAGCGCGAAAGCCGAACACAGGCGAAGACACAGTGGTCGACGAGGAGCGAACGAGGGCTGGTTCGAACAAAGTGGGCTCCTGTATGTACTCAGGGTAAGTCACGGGACCGTGATCCTGGACGCTTCCCAAGGTCACAGCATCATCAAGCCGCTGAAACTACGCCACCCGCCAAAACCGTTCTAAAATACATGCTGAAATACCTGAAACAAAAACTACTGTCGAGAAGTTCACTAAACCTGACAGGTCGCTTGTATCCCCTCGCCTGAGTGCATATATGACTGTTAGATAGCCTGTATCACCATGCGCTGGCGGCATTCCACCCATCCCGCTATTTACCCATAATTGACTGATATATCCCTCCCTAGATTCGCGGGAACAAGTTTACGTACAGAAACACGCCTACCCCAGGTGTTTCTGGCGTGTTTTTCTTTCCCATTATTGCGTTTGTTGATCAAACTAAGAAACGCGAATTAGATCACACGTCCAAACAATGGCCGCTCGTGGTTGACGCTGGCTACAACTTAATTACCAGATTTTTGCGCGTTTACACAACAGCTTCTCACCAAAGTTAGGTGAAAAGGGTCATTTAACCCCTCGTTTTATTTTATTTTATTTTGCTGCTTGCCAGACGTTGCTCGTCCAATGTTGTGTCGTTAGGGTGTCACGTAAACCGAAACTATAGCCAGGTCTTCTCGAACGGCGTTATTATGTGGACCCATAAGACCGCTTACTCCCCAGTAAAGAAGTCAATAATTTAGCTACCATTATTATTAGCTTAGCCAAATACGCCTGCCTCATATGTAACGAGCCCTACGTACACCGCCTCTTGGGCTGCCAATCTCGTTGTAACAACTTGATCATAGCGAAAATATTTATCACGAAGCATAGGGAATGACGAACGGTGAACAACGGTGGTTTGAATATAAATAGACATATCACAAATCCTGCATCCGATGGACATGGCACTGTCCTAAAGGTCGTTGCCTTGTGACAACTTTACGAAAACCTGTCGGGATTTTCAGCATGGTGCTATCAACAGAGTGCCGACGGGAACCTACTTGATAGTACACTTCAGATGACTGTGCCCCCATAATGGACCACTTGTCGTCAACCACGGTGAGTGGAATGCTTGAGATCCCCATGCTTCGAGTCGCTTCAACCATTTCTTCTACCTCCCCACAGAGGTCATTCGACTCCAGGAACATACACGCCTATATCGAGAACCTCAGCCTTGACCACTTGCACAGCAGGGGAATACGTACCTCTTGGTGTGACATGAGCCCTGTTGTTTCCGCATATCCCGCCAAGACCTGAAAATCCTCTAGGTCCTCTTCCTTCTCGTGATGAGCTCTAAACAGCTCGGTAAGCAGAGCTTGTTGGGCGTCTTGACCCCCATTCCGATACGCATATAAGAGCAATCGGTTAGCCGAGCTCGATTTCCATATATTAGGGGCAGGCTTTCTGCTACATCGGGATGTTTCAGCACTCCGCAAAACAACCAGGACTTTTGAGCAACGATGCTTACAGCGTAACTCCGAAATGTTGTGCCCTGGCCGATATGGTGTGGTATATGCCAGCTAGTCTACGACACCACATTTGAGGCGCACCGTGTCACGTTATTTTTGGTTATAACACACCTTTGTCCGAATCCTTTTCTACTTTCTTCGTCCATGTGGGACAAAACGGAGTTGAACTCGAAGGGCTTGTATTCGATGCGAAAAAGAACGGGGAGCTGGTTCGCATATGCTCGGCCGATAGCCTTCCGGAGCTCCAACATAGCAATAAAGCACCAGGGGCTAGCGTTAACACACCAAGCCAAGGTGGTGGGATCAGTTCCCCCAATAAATGACGAGAACACAACGAGCATACCAGACAAGATCACTTATAACAGTGATGGATATTATTTTGTTCGGGGGTGGCATGCTGAGCGAAGCTTGGAGAGCACGTAGACCGGGCGTTGTGCTTGTTCCTGATGTGAGGGCCGGGGGGTCGCAACAGTCGCGAACCGGAATCCTCATCTGAGCTCGTGCATCTGGGCTATCGGCGGCGAGTTCTTATACATGCACCTCGGGTGCCACTGCCCGATCCCTAAGCGTCCGGTGATATTAACAGCTGTGCATCAATTATGGTCGATAATAACCGGTGGGCCAATATGGAGAGCTGTCACAGACCCACTCGATCGAATGGCGCTGTGGCGGCGCTCTCTTATTATTGTACTCTTCAGTTAATGCCAGCAAAGTTGTCCGGGTTATTTGCTGATGTTGAACGGCCATAATTGCCCGAGATAAACGAATATTTCAGCAGCCTTTTCCAGGAGATGGTCCTTCTATGATGATGAAGACCTCGAGGCAAGCCGTTTTTCCTTGGTGAAAAGGGCATGGCTTGAGGGTGACCGCGGAGGCATCGAGGTCGAGTGCGCGGTGCATTGCGCCGGGGTATGATGCCCGAGCTATGAATTTTGGCTCAGCGTGGGTGAGTGCTGAAACAGGAGTTGCAGAATTCACAATACTGAATGAGCCCAAGGTACCCGCAATTATTTTGGCTGAAATCATAACGTATCCACGCATATAGCCTAAGATATTGTGGTTTTCAGGTAGCCTAAAAATCACGCACTCATGATTATATCTTCCTCTCCACAGTTTGGCGGGCTCTCCGCCCCCACATATCCCCCTTCTTGGTTCTCTGGTTAGACGGGCTCTACTCTGGGTTGGTGGGTTGGTCTCAGCTCGGCCCCATGTATGTGGTAAGTTTTCCGCTGAGCAAAGACCGAAACAGTCAGCGAGCGGCGAAAGGAGGCCGATCTAACTTGCACGTTGCGCGTGCCCAGTTCGAATGTCCAGTGACCTTGTTTTGCTTGCTCGGAGTTAACGGGTTGTTCAACCTTAGCTTGGCTATGTTTGGGCGTGCTTGGGCTTAGCGCTTAGCTGTTGTCTGTGAAACCAAACCACCACATCCAGTGTCGGGACACTCTGAGGATGCCTAGCGATATGCAGAGCACGCGGCCACTATCTCCTTTGCTGGTCCATGAGCCCCCAGAAAAACAATGGAAATCTCTTGGGATCGTCGCCCTGACCGTTCAGACACCTACATCTTCGAACTTCACGCCTTCCGAGTCGTCGCCTGCTCTACCGCCGCCACGATGGCGAACACCAGAGTTTTTATTTTACGCAATTGCGTTTCTAGTTGTAGTGCCATACATGGTAAAGGTGCCATACGATCTCAGCAATGGTGAGTAGTATTGTGACTTTGAGCGATTGTGTTTGATATCCCTTCCAAAAGAGACCAATCCCAATTTTTACAAAATACTACCACGTCTGCAGCAAGGATGGATATTTGGCCGTCGTGTTGTGAGTCAAGGCGGTTAAACGTTAGATTTGGTATTAATATAGGGATTAGGACAATAGTGATGCACAATATCGCTCTTTTCGATCCAACATTCCTTCATTATTAGCACTCTCCACAGTTCACATTATTTCTGGCCAATTATACACTCGGCTTGCTCGCTTGTTCCAGACTGATTCAGGCACTGCCAGCTCTGGTCGACCACCCAGCATTTCTCGCATCCCGTTTTCATTGGGCTTCTCTCTTCTCATGCTTGCCGGACTCCATGGAACTGGCGCTCTCAAAGTAATCACGATCCTCTGCGCAAATTACTGGGTCGGCACGCTTAGAATACCGGTGGTTACTTGGGTCTTCAATGCCTTCGTTCTATTTGTTAGTAACTGGTACGAAGGCTTTCGCTTTGGTGATATTCATGGTGCCTTGGCCAGCCTGGTCAGTCTTCCACAGGTAATCGCAAACACGATAGGTTAACATTATGATAGGACAGTATATCTGGGTTCTATCCGCGTTGGCACGTCAGTTTTAACATCACCATGCTGCGATTGCTGTCTTTCAATATGGATTACTATTGGGCATCCAAGAACACAACCGGCGGTGAGGTACGCGCCAATTATATCTTATTGATAGTTCGCCGACTGACGTTAGTCTGTTGGAAGCCTAGTGCCACGATGACACACAAACAACGAGTTGCAACCTCCCACCCTTTGGACGAGTATACACTCACCAATTTTCTAACTTACGTTGTCTACCCGCCACTTTACATTGCCGGGCCAATAATGTCGTTCAACGACTTCATGTGGCAGGTGCGGAGAGAATCTCTGTAACCCTTTTATCACACTCAATTTCTCTGGCCGTGTAGCTCCGACGACCGCCGCGCCCAAACAACTCTGGCCATGCCCCGTTCCCAATCGCATATGCACTTCGATTTCTTGCTTGCATACTCACCCTTGAAGTCACATTACATATGATGTATGTGGTTGCGATGAAAGATACCCGCGCCTGGCAAGGTCTGAGCCCACTACAGCTAAGTATGGTCGGTTTCTGGAATTTAGTAGTAGTCTGGATGAAGGTAAATAGTTAACTCCTACGCCGCGAACGCAAGCTCACCAACTGTTTTTGTTTTCAAAGTTGCTCATCCCATGGCGCTTCTTTCGTTTGTGGGCACTTGCAGATGGAATTGATCCTCCCGAGAACATGGTGCGATGCATGGCGAACAACTACTCTGCACTCGGGTTCTGGAGAAGCTGGCATCGCAGCTACAACCTTTGGGTGATTAGGTATGGATCTCGTTGACCCACTTGACATTAACTGGAGTCGACTTTCAGGTATATTTATATCCCACTTGGAGGGTCGGTTCATGTGCTACGGAACATGTTGGCGGTGTTTACCTTTGTCGCGCTCTGGCACGATTTATCCTTCAAGCTCCTCGCCTGGGGATGGTTAGTTAGTCTTTTTGTTGTTCCGGAGGTGGTAGCAAGGAACTTTTTCAGCGCCTCTAAGGTATGTGAACTGCAAATAGTCTAGGACTGTTCCTGATTGTTGCCTCCAAGTTTGGCAATCGCATTTGGTACCGACATCTTTGTGCGCTCGGTGGAGTGGGGAACATTCTACTCATGATGGGCGCCAACCTGGTTGGTTTCGTGATAGGGGTTGATGGCATGCGATACTTTGTGTCGGAGATCACTGGAAGTTGGCAAGGTCTGCGGCTCGTCTCAGCCCCCACGAGAGTGACTACTCATGTATGTCCTAGGCCTTCAGTTCCTTTTCGCGGCTAGCACGTGTCTTTTCATCGCCGTCCAGGTCATGTTTGAGTATCGGTATGTCTTGATAATGCGGCATTTTCCGGTAACGTCTCGCTAACTTGACGGGTCAATTTACAGCGAAGAAGAAGTTCGAAGAGGGGTACATCGACGCTACTAGGCCACCTCAGCATAAACGCCGTGTGCCAGTCGCAAAGGGCCAGGTCATCGCTGTCGAGACCTTTTACCGCATCATTGCTTGTTTCCAGAGTAGCATTGTACAATCTGATATTAATTTCGTATACGTGCTACGGATTCTAGCGGTTCGAGAGCTCGTCTTGAGCGTCAGACTTCTCTTCCTGTTGAACCGGGGGCGGGGAGCGGCGGAGCTTCGCTGGAACCGGTGGCGGCCCCATATCTCCAAGAGGTGATGCCACTTCACGACCGCCCATTGCTCCCGGGATATTACCACGTCCTGCTGCTCTCGAAACGGTGAATCTTGCGCCACCGGATGGTGTCGCGAAGGAAGAAGGTAGCCCTGGTATGCTCGTATCCACAGTGGCACGAGGCCTCGGGCGGAGCGGGGGTAGCAGATTCGTCGGACCGCGGGGAATGTATGTCTGGATCGAGTGTAACGGCATTGAAGTTGGGTGAGGAAGAAGCGTAAATGGGGTGCTTGCCGCTGGTATTTGCGAATCATAAAATTTGCTGAACGGCATCAACGGTTCTCCGAGGGGAAGATGCTGTACCACCACGCGCTTGGACAGAACTTCGGCCTAGCGGCATAACCCAAGCAAATTAACGGCTTCTCTTGCAGATGATGAGCTTTTCATACTTGCCTCATACATTTTCACCAGTCCAGTGTTAACCTTTCGCCACACCGGAACGGAAGACGCGATGGAATACAACTGGGGCGAATGCTCGTGGAAAGGACCTGTCTTGATAGCATTGGTGCGGAGTATGGACAGAACGTAGAGATCGGTTGGAGGATCAGGCAAAGGTCGTTGCAGCACAATAGACGGCGATGTGCCCGGCTTGTCTGACGGAAAAACAAATGACTGGGGCTACTCGGAACACGGGTTGTTGAGACTTACCCCGGAGCTGGGCGCTGCCCCAGATATATCCTAGAAATGAATAGTCATCCAGCCCCCAGACCCCGTGGCTTCCTGCTGGTTCGAGCTTGTATGCGTCTTGCAAATTCCAGCATACATTCAAATATCTGGATGAAGTCAAGTCTCGGCTCCTGCAAGATCATGAGCTTCACGGACTCACTTTACGAACACATCTAAAACAACACTTCGCTCCACCTCAGTTTCGTTTGAAAGGAACCCGATTTTGTGAAGGCAGAGCAAAAAGACTACGAATGACAGCTCGTGCCCTGTGCCATAATCGATACGAACAAAGGACCCGAATGATGTCAGGACATAAGGCTGCAGGAACGGGATTGTTTTGTGCAGGTGGTCGGGCAACAGCGATTTAAGCATGCCTTCAGATCGCTAGCTCACAAGTTGGTTACCGCATCAAGTGTGAAGAAAGCCACGTACCTCCTCAAGCCGTTGACCCCAATCTCTAAATGCGAGGTTCCCATAACGTTGTGGAGATGCTTGAGGGGGTATGTCATTGACCCAGGAATTGAGCTCCTCCAGGAAGGCTAGTAGCGAGCGAACAGGCTAACGAAATCCAATGTCATTTAGCTTGCATTATTTCGTACCCGGTGTCTCCTGACGCTCACCCCATCCTCCAAAGAGTGAACGGGAACATGCCTTAGTTCTGTCCCGACTACAGATTCACCTAGCCGTTGGATATACAAGAGTAGGTGTGAATAACACTCAGAATTCTGCCAAGCTAGGACGTCGCTGTCCGTCTGAATCAACGGCCTTGGGGGTGGTTGCTCCTCAAAAGACGCAAGATTAGAGAGAGGTACTTGTGGTAGACTAGGTTCGTTCATATGGCTTGATAATTGGGCGGCAATTGCAATAGTAATATTTTGTTGTTAATATACAAGTACGTCGTATGATAATTAGGCAGAAGACTCACAGAGCCGCAGTGTAGGGTGGGGTCATCCACAAGAGCGCCCTGTGCACGGGCCACACACATTGATGACCAAGCGTGCCAAGAGTTGCGCCCCCACCACAAACGACCACCTCGGCTTTCTAGCAGCGCCTTAGAATTCTAAAGCTTTGATTGTGACTTATTTGCGGGGCACCGGAGAAACATCGAAGTGGTGCCTATTTCTTGTATACCATGGATGATTATCATTCAAACGCGACACCTGGTACCTTGAGCCACCAAGTTGAACTTGAATGGCCCAGTGAATACGAGGCAACTCTGCAACCTCATTCTCTCTGTTCATTTGGTCCACAAAATCAGCAGAGCCCTTCTGCAGGGCCAAGGACTACCCGCGCAGCCCGCAATTCGACATTCTTGCGACTGACAGTCTTGTCGAGCTCAGTGCTGCCACCCCGTGGAGTTGCTCTGATTGATTCCTACGATGAGGTGTCGATAGGGCGCGACAGATGCGAAACCCCCCGACTCCGGCTCAAGGAACTTGCGGTGTCCAAATACCACGCCAATATCTATTGCGACTCCCATACCCAACTTTGGTCGCTTGTAGATGTGGGCTCAACACACGGGACAAACCTTGTTTCCCCTGAATCACCCGAGGCTCAATTATCCGGCACCATTTCTAGTCTTGGCTACAACCTGGGTAATACAACTAGACTTTCACCCCCCAAAATGTCTAGTCTTCCCAGGCCACTTTCGCATTTACAGCACATCGTCATAGGCGGAACAACTCTTGTTGTCCATATGCATCTAGACCAGGTGCCCTGCGACGCATGTACCATTGTTGAAAATAACCTGATTAGCCTTGAAACATCAAAGGCCGGCCCAGGGGCTGCCGTGAGCGATGCTGATCGCAATGAGCCTGCACCTAACAGTGCAAAATCCCTCAAGGATCTTCGGCGCAGCCTCCTTTCGCGCCCGTCCTACTCTGTTTCGGCACACGCTCAAGCAGGCACCTTATCCCCTTCGGGACCGTATGTGGATCGTGCTGAACTCCGGCGTCAGCGTTTCCCTGGGTGGCGCGATGTTGATGCACGGCGCGAAGTAACTCCATCCCGAGACACCCTGAATCGACGTTACCACTCCCGGGCTCACCACGGCCCGCCGTTGACAGACGATGTATCAACCCGACACTTGGAAGCCGCCTTACCTATCCCGTTAAGCAACGTGGGGCATCGCCTCTTGGCGAAACAGGGGTGGAAACCTGGCTCCACCTTGGGCTCTCAGTCCGATGGTGACGGGATTGTGAATGCTCTCGCCGAACCACTCGTGCTTCAGGGCACACATAGCCGCCGTGGCTTAGGGATGAACCGGAAATAGTAAATCCAGGCACATAGTGCGTTAATGATGTACTCTATGAGCATAGGAACATACATCCCGTTGCTTCTATACTTTACTACTACAACAGCAAACCCAAAATAGTGTCCGAAAATAAGTTGGCTTGAGCATATGCTCAATCATCCTGGCCAATAGCAAGCGCAAACAACCCCGAAAAAGACGTTACACGTACAGAATAGGACAATCAAAAGGTCCAATGTTGCATAGCAAATAATGAGAGAGAATAATTAAAGTTAGTCGCCATGGCCCTGCCTACATGGTTTAGGCAGAGCCACCGGACTCGTGTGGCAATCCCGTAACTGAGTGTGAAGATTCTCCGGATTTAGGCCGCCCGTCGACAGTCTGGCTCAAAACATGCGGGGGATAGTATCGGGGGGTCATTGTTGGGGACGTCATTAGCTCCTGATAGGAAAGGTTCGCCGAAAGTGTCGTCGGGGGACCTGACGAATCGGAAGAACTAGGGGTATTAACGGCGACGGCTGCAGCGGCAGCGACAGCCTGTGCCTCGGCTTTCGCAAGTCGTTTTCTGATGCGTGAGGGGTGCGTGGACGTTGGCTTTAGTCCCTGGATGGCAGGCGAGGGCGACGATGAGTGAAAGATGCGCAGGGAAGCAAGTGTGAGAGTGGCCGCTCACCAAATGGGTTGCTTTGATCAATATCTGATGCCGCGTGCGACTTGCCCCAAATCTTTCTACAACCCAATCCCAGTCTATCCTGTCCTGGCCAGTTGCCCTAGAGGTCGCACGACTATGCTCGGCGAGCTGCTTCAGTTTTTCGGACTCTTCGTCTCGCCACGTGCCGTGATTGACCTGATTGAATCGAGTTAGACCAATTGGGTCTTAGCCAGATCAGTCGGAGAAACTATCGACTCACGTTGGCGGCGCTCCGCAGTGTGGAATTGTTGAAAGAAACATCAATACTGGATGGTGTGCGAGAGAGTGTTGCCTCTCGCTGAATTGTCGGATCTGGGCCGTAAAATCCTCTTGGAAGTTGGTCGTGAGCGAAATATTCGTCTACCCCGGATGGCACAGCAGGGTGGGAAGAGGATGTTGGGCGAGGCGACCATGGATGAAAAGGCGGGGGATATGCCGAAGTTGAATACGACGATGGGAGACCATGTGGGATTGTGTTCTCGAGATGCGATGAATTAGCCCTGTCCCGGAGAGTAAAATCGGCGAGCTAGAGGCAAGCAGTGGTAAGGGCAAATCGAAGAAAACACGTGAATAAGCTCACCATCATGCGCTCACATATCGACTTTGCATCATTCAACATTTTCATTGGGTCCGCACCCGTGCCCATTTGAAACGATTGAGCCAACACGTCCTGTGGGGTCGCGCGCTACGGGTATTATGATTAACCGAGGATTTGCCGTCCATTCAGTTACAACAGCGGAGGGACCAGATAGGAAAGTGATTAGCGGCCCAAACAATTCTCAGGAGCTTGAACCCACCAGCAGATTAGCCGCATCGTCGTTGAACTTGAGGCACAAGGCGCGGGCCCGTTCATAGAACTGGGGAAAGCTCGCAATCATCTCGGTTTCCCCAAGCGAGTACGACACATTCGATGAGCCGTCGTCTGAACTTGTTGCAACAAGGGCATCGGTGCCACCCGGTGCACTTAGCGTGGATGAAGATGCGAAGGAAGCAGCCGAGTTTGTACTGGCAGATGCGCGCAGCCCACTGCTGGAAGGAGGGGTATAGTACGGATTTACTCCATCAGGTGCAGGGTGGCCTGGGATCGTCGGTGATTGTGAGGTTGAACTGTCTGAAATCGATGTGGGGGGAGGGAACGCATGAGAGGAAGCGCTGCTAAACCGTCGTTGGGGAGAGGCAAAGGCCCGCAGGGCAGAGCTAGAGCCCGCTGTGGGACCGTGGGCTATTGCGTTCATCGCAATCGCTTCAGCAGGCGACCGGGGTTGCGAATCAGCGGAGTGAGGGCGCTCACTGGCCGGACTCGCGAGGAACCTCTGGATGACAGGTCCTGAGTTGTGGCTGGGGGCGACACGGCTGTCCGGACGAAACTACGGAAAAGATAGGAAAACGGCTGTCAGCCTCAGATATAGTAGGCCAAGAGGAAGTAACTTGGTTCGCAGGGGAGATACGTGGCAATATGCGGACTCACGGGCGAGTTCATACCGCTCAAACCGCTCGGTGGTCGGGGCAAAGCGCGGCTCTGTTGAGAAGACATGGAAAAATCCGACATTTCCCATGCATGGTCGTATGGCAGGTTTGAATCCGTTGGTCTGAACCCATCGTCTGAAAGCCTTGTGCGCTTGACCGAGTCCGAGTGGAGCAGTGGGTCTTCTCTCGTTCGCTTGGATGCGGTAGTGTGTCTTTGCCCCTCATTGGGTCGGCCATGAGTATACATGCGGATTCGGGGGGCGAGGCATACTCACAAGGGGCTCGCATGCATAAGTGTTCGCATGGTAATCGGATCAAGGTGCTCGGACGAGGAAGGCATCCCAGTGCCCGGCGGTGCCATTGGATCGCTAAGGAAAGCGGAGTGTAGCTCGTGACTAGGGTGGTGAGGGGTAGCGGCCGGCTGAGGAAATGTCAATGCGGACTGTGCAGCGTGATTAGATTGTTGTGGAGTGTTTCCATCGAAAGCGGAAGGTTCATAGCTCCCGGTCAGTGATAGCTGATCATACTGCTGAAAATGCCGGGCAAAGGACGTGTTGTTTTGGGCAGGCGTGGCCCGGGACGTAAAGCCGTTCAAAGCCTCGTTGTGGTACCCGAGAGACATCCCAGGCTGGTCGGAGCGAGCAGAGTTGATGTTGATAGGAGGGGTATTTGGGAGCGGTGCCGCATCATAAACGCTAGGATTTGCTGGCGCGTGGCCGGTCGATGGCTGAGCTGAAGCAGTATATGCATACCCAGTTGGCACGTGGGAGGCGTGTTGGGTAGGCATGTTAACGATACAGCAGATGAGACTCTACTTGAGGGTTTCGGGCCGACGAGCACTGGACATATGCATACCCGAGCAAGCGAAAAAAGGGCTGAATTTCGAGCGGCTGTTGTGAGGGGTCGGCTAGAGAGCAGTGAACAAAACTGACGTCGCGCAGCTGGCACCTTCTTGAAACGGAGCATGGCCTGCGGCTTAAGAAGGTGCGCCATGATAAATGGCCTAGCCAGCAAGGCGATGGCAACCACCCACAACCACATCATAATCGCACAGAGTCTCGAAAGGGCGTCGGGATCCGAGGCAGCGGGTGTTCCCTTACTCTGACGAGGCCGAAGAGGATGCGACAACTCCACGAGAAATTGACGATCCGAAGGCTGGCTAGAACCACACCACTCAGGTTCTACCCGAACGACTGTTTGAGCGCAGGTCATATTTTCTTGTCTGTTTTCCCATGTGGTCGGCGGAAGAGCTGTGCACAAGACCCTGTTGCCAATCCGGGCCACGCTGGCGGGCGAGTCCCCCGTGTCTTTCCCGCCACGTGAATCACCCAATGTCAGCCACCGTCTCCCCCTCCCCGCCCGCGCTCCCACTCGGCTCGTCCCTTGCCACCTTATTCGTGACGTCCAAGAAAGCGCTCTTGCATGGAAACAACGTGTGCAATCACGCTAGCACTCTGACCAGGCAATCAAACGACGTTGCCGTCGATGTTTTGACACTCGATGCCAGGCTGCGGTGGCTTGCCCAGGCAGTGCTTGATCAACTCAAAGTGGGTCGTTTGTTTTCGGGTCTGGCATGGTTTTAATCGTTTAGGCCGCGAGTAGCGTTGCAAAATCCATCGGGTTTGAGCGAGAGAACCTCCACTCAGTTGCCAAGGCGAGTTTTGCTGCTTCACATCGACCCATCCGTGTCACAACTCCAGCAGGAGTGGGATCGCACGCGTTCTCAGCGGACCCGGTCCCTCGACTTTGTCCTGGAACAACTCGGCAACCAAGGCGTCCCGCCGTCGCTTCACAAGACAGTTGCTGGTTCCTCTGTATTCGGCAGCCCTACCTCCAACACGAGCAAAGAGTTACCGGTTGTCTCACAGTCCGGGTTGAATGGGCGGCCTCTCCATGGCGCCGGTCGTGCCGATCACAAGAACGCTGTCGCCGATCAAGACAGGCGGAAATGGAAGACGCTGCGTGATTTTATCGACGAACGCTCAATCGAGGATGCGTTGGAGAGGATTGAGGAAGAGCGGCTGCAACTCGATGTAAGGCTGCTGTCTTGACAATGGCCTAGAACTGACGCCGCATCTACTAGGATAGTCTTGCGAAAACATATGATTTCCCTCACACCTTGGCCGCGCAGATATCGGGTATCCAAGACTCTCTGCCCCAGCTATCTTCGGAACCTGTTCTCGCTGTTGTTCATCGGATAATGACTGAGCAAGACGCGCTCGTCCGAGCCATGGCGGAGGACTTGGAAGGCATAGCGAGACATTTCGGTCAGGTCCGTGATGCGATGAAGGTGGAGGAAGATGGTGGCGCCATCAACTCCGAGGACTTGAAGAGTGAGCATGGTTGACTAATTCTCAAACAACTGCCCCTGATATACATGTCAACCTCAAAAAGTCTTAGAGCAGGACACGGAGGAATTGACCGCTGTTATTAATGATATTGATCAATCTGGACAAACGGTTGAAGCTCTTCAGTGGGTTTTTTTGTCGGAGCTCCGATTGCTTTCCTAACCCTTCACCACAGTGAACAGCTTGGTGCTGCCAAGGAATCCCTGCTCCAAGGGCTTGTGACCCATCGAGAAATCGTCCAGAAGCTTGAAGATCTCGAGGAAACTATGTCCACGATGCTCGTCGAGCAACAAAATGCACAGAACGACGTACATGATTTACTCCACACACTCAACTCTCGTCTTGCCGAGCTGGAGGATCTCGAAGCCGCGTACGTTGCGTATAGACGCTCTTATGCTCGGCTTCTGCAGGAGATGGCGCGCCGGGACCGGCACCGTGTGGAAATGGAGGAAATTGTGCATGGAATGCTAGAAAGGTTGGAACGGTATCGAGAAGGTACGGCCGAAAATAGAGTGTTCGCAGGAACGTTGTGTTGCTGATTATGTTACGTGGGTTACTCAGAAGAGATCCAAAAAAGGAACGAGTTTTTCACGTTGGAAGGTGGATTTATCCCAGAAGACCTATGTCCATTTGTCACCGATCCTCCCGCGCGGTGGACTTTGGCGAGTACTGGTGAAGATGATGGTCGTGTGATTGAAGATGAACTGTTGGAAGAGGTACGTGCGAGACTTTTGACAATCCAATTACTTCGTCCTGATCTGGGGCTTTGATCAGGCTCGGCGGGTGCTGGAAGGTGACTGAAGCCGACTATCATACGCCGATATAGCCGTATCGCGTGCGCAGGCTGATTTCGATCGCTTCTCGCACGCGAAATGTTGATTTGCCCACGTGTACCGAATTAGATATATCGGGCTCGTTTCAAAGTCCGAAGGGTGTTTTACAAGTGCGCGAGCGCTAATTCGTATGTCACACGTATGGTTGACGGTTCCACAACACAGGTTTGAGGAGCTTGGCGGCTGTTCGTTACTCCTGCCCGAAAACTAAGGCTCGTCTATGATTTGTTGATCACCTCCAGACTGCGCTTACCGAGAACAAATGGCCGGGGCCCGTAACCCATCGAACAGAAAGGCTATTTGGAATTTACGTCTGATTCTTGACTGACAACCGAGAGAAAACACATGAAAGATTTATGGCCGGTCACCCCAGTCTCGAGATCGAGGCACAAGTTGAATGCACGCGGACCGGGCATAAGCGAGAATACTAACCGTATGGCAGACATTTTCATCGAGTGCGCCACAGTAGGCAGTCCTGCGACCCGTGTGGGTTACTGATGCCCAAGAAGATTCTCGTGGCGAGCCCCGGCGACCGCATACACCAGGTCAGAAGCGCAAAACGGAAATGATATTGCGCACACCACCTCCCTGAGCGCGCACACGCTGCAGGATGGATAATATACAGCCACCATCAGTCCCCCTCCACGGAGCTTGCACAAACAATCAAGAAAAACTGAAACCAACATCCTCCCAACAACGAAATGAGCAAATTCAAAAGGGAAAGCAGTACACAAAACAAATACGACGAGTGGCGAGGTAAAGTTTACGCAACAGGGTTGCCCTGGTCGTCGAGAGCCTGGACAGACGCAAAGTCGGTTGTCACCCCGAACTTCGCGTTGAACGCGTCCGCAGCGGCACCCTTCTTGGCCCCTGCAGCGGCGGCCGCAGCTTTAGCGTCCGCGCACAAGGCAACAGCTGCCGCGTTGGCCTTGCACGAGTTCACAAAGGTCTGAAATTGACAGAGATCAGCGTACTGTTGGGTGGTTGAAACAAAGGGGAGGGAAAACTAACGTCACAAATGAATTGAGTGATAATAGCCGAGTTCTGCGCGCTGCCGTGAGGGAACTCCTTGGTGTTGTTCGGAATGAAGCTAGTCTCTTTGCGATTCTCGATGCCAGCACCAAACCGGATGGTCGGATCGGTGCAGGAGCCGAGGTCGACACCAGCTGGGAGAGAACCAGTGCCTGTCGCAGGAGAAGTCTCAGTGGGGGTCGCGGCAGCTGCAGTCTCGGTGCCAGTGGCGTCTGTCGACGTGGCTACATCAGTAGCAGTCGCAGTCGCGGTCGCGGTGGCAGCAGCATCGACGGTCACTGGTGAGCAAGGACAGATCAGCAAGTGTCATAAATTACTCCATGTATGCGGGCTCACCAGTGACAGTAGCAACGGCCGGGCAAGTGGCAGGAACGTCGGTGGCCGTCGCAGCAGCATCGGTAGTTACAGCGGCGGCAGTCTCGGTTTCGGTTGCTGCCGCAATGTTGGTCAAAGTGGCGCTGGCAGTGGACGTTGCAGAGGTGACCACGTTGTTGGCAGCACCACCCGACGTGGCATTGCCGCCCAAAGGTGAGGTGTTTGCTTGAGAGCCTTTCTTCACCGAGCATTTGCAGGCGGGGTCAAAGAAAATGTTAGGATCGTTGGCTGGGTCCTGTGCCTGGTTCAGACCGATAAGCTCTGGGTTGCGCGGCGGCGTTTGGCAAAAGACGCTGTTTCGATTGATAGGAGGATTCGCAGTAAAGTCCGGAGGCGTGTTCTTCTCAGACTGGCGGAAGGTCTTGGCGAGTTGGATCATCTTGGCCCCGGTAGCAGCGTCCTGCTTGCGAGCAGCATCTGAATGGGAATTGTTTCAGACTTTAGGGAACTGAAACAAATAGCAGGGAATACGCACCAATGATGTCATCCGCAAGGTCCTGTTGGGCGCATTCTGGGGAGGCCGCCAGTAGAGTGCCGACCGCTTTTCCGCCCAAAACTCCACAAATCTCACCCGCACAAGCGCTACCAATCTGGCCAATCTGCAGACATGTTAGGATCAGAAAGGGAATACACCAATTGACGAGCTACACGTACCACAGCCGGGCTTTCTTGACCAAAACGACGACTCCAGAGTGCACGTCCATCACGCTCGATAATCTGAATACGAGCTTGCGCGCTGCTAGACAAGACCGCAAGGAGGGCAAAAGAGACAAGCGATTTGTTGAACATAGTGGACTGAAATGAGAGTTTGGATAATGAAAATGCTCTGATAATGTTTCGTAGATAGCACCAGTGCTAAATGAGTGAACTTTGAGTGGGTGAAAGCTGCAGGATTGTCAAAGTAAAGAATGAATGTGAAAGGAGCCGATCAACGACCAATGAGAGTGGAATGGGGGGAGGAGGGTGACTGCGCTGTAGAGGCGGTAAAGTTCGAGCAATGTCCCCACCCCATTTTATACCTGCGGAAATGAACAACATAAGCACCCGTTGCGAGCGGCCAGGTGTACGCAGATCCAACCAAGAAATGACTTCAAGGCACGAAGTCTTCCGAAATGGCAACGGCAACACGTGGATTGATTATTCCCAAGATGGTGTTGCCAATTCCTATTGGCCGTTGCTCCCGTCCTCACTAACCTCAGTGTCTCGGCGATATTTCGGAAAGCAAATTCTTCAGGTTTGGTGTTCAAGGCCAAGGTCACCAAGCTTCTCGCCGTGCGATCGCGTCGTGAGGTAGAATTTGGGTCGTTAGGTTCCCCCACGCGACGATTGCCGTCGGCACGTTGTACTACTCAAATCGTTAGACTTTGGCCGGTGGAGAGAAGCTTTGACGTCATTTCTTGATGAGATGGTAGGCAAAGGACGCCCCCTCGATGGTATCCGGGTAGTAGAGGTATGTTGTAGCAATAATTACGATAATAATTACGTCAAGCTCTTACATTGCACGAACATCCTAGTTTGCAGGACTTGCCCCAGTAAGTGATGCTGCCGTGTAGTCATCATTGTAAGCTGTATCGTTCCGCTGCCTGTCACTAGGGCCCATTCTGCGGTGAGCAACCAAAAGTCCTTTCTTAGCCAACGGTGCTTGATGGTTTCTCGATTACAAGGTCTCGTGCTTGCCGATCTTGGGGCCACTGTTGTCCGAGTCGACAACCCAGCATCCGTCGGTAAACCATCGAACGACTTTCTGTGTCGCGGCAAACAGTCCATTGCCGTCTCCCCCAAAACACCAGCTGGCCGAGCTGCACTTGTACGACTAATCTCCGAGTCCCATGTTTTGATCGATCCATTTCGGCGAGTAGATCGATTGATTTTAACCCACGTTTTCTATGCTTACCCTTTGTTGTATCCAGCCCAGGTGTGATGGAAAAACTTGGACTTGGGCCAGACGTTTTCCTAGGCCTACAGGCAAGAAATCCTCGATTAGTTTACGCTCGCCTTGTTGGGTTGGTGGTTTCGCGCAAGCATGACTTGCAGAATCCAGCTTACGTTGGTACACTAGGTTTGATCGGCATGGCGAACTAAAAAACATGGCGGGTAAGCTCATGACATGATTCATGAACGCGGCACTGTCCTGACAAGTTGGTGACGTGATTCAACAGGTCATGACTTGAACTACTTGGCTCACTCTGGAGTACTTGCGGTGTGTTCAAGTGGAATTCGCGATAATTGCAACTCTCCTGACGTTTGGATGTCAGATGATGCCTCCGTCCACACCAGAAGGCCGACCATCATTTCCACTTAACATTCTCGCAGATATGGCTGGTGGCGGCTTGATATGTGCAACTGGAATTCTTGGGGCACTGCTCTCGCTGTCTCGTTCTCCAGCAGCTCGCGGACAGGTGGTAGAGACAGACATGGTACTGCACAACCTGTTTTCTGCATCATCAGACCTAGACTGACTGCATGTCGCCTGTAGGTTGCAGGTGCGCGATACATCTCGAGTTTCAACCTTCTCCATACCCTCGTCCCGGGTGACCCGACTTTTGGCCAACCCCCTGGCCAAGGTCTTCTCGATGGTGGTGCTCCTTTTTACAATTCTTACCAATGTGCTGATGGCGGGTGGATGAGCGTGTGAGTTGTCCTCTTTCTGTTCGGAAAGGTCTATATCGAGCATCTACGTAGAGCGTGCCTGGAGCCTCAGTTCTATCAGACATTTTGCAAGTTAATCCAGAAGAATCTCGGCCCCAATTTCCTTCCACCTTCGAACGCGATCAACCCAGAGCCATCCAGGCAACGAGAGCGCAGCGAATGGGCGGGCGTAGGACTCTGGATTGAAGCCGCGTTCAAAACACGCCCGCGACATGAATGGGAGGACATCTTCAAAGGTTAGTCTGCGCCCTCACAGAAGTCCAAGAACTGACAAGAAGGTACGTGCGCCTAAACTAGGCACAGATGCGTGCACTGTTGCGGTCTTGACCCCATCCGAGGCTGCGCGCCTCCACGGCCCAGACCCCGCCCCTCATCCCAATTTTGTTGACGTTACCGGCGATACAGGGCCAGGGCTGCTGGTATCTTTGTTCAGACCCAACGACGCGCCTTCGGGTCAGCCCACTGTCTTGCCACCCGGGTCACACACATTTGAGATCTTGCGGAAGATTGGGATCGGTAATGCCGGGATTAAGGAGTTACAAAGCCAAGGCGCGCTTGGGCGACAATCAGAGGTGCCCAAGCCCAAATTGTGACCGCTAGGTGATGTATTCCGTCTATTAATATATTAAACCAGCCCGCACGTACAACTGGTTGCCTGAATGTTCCGTCTTAACAGCATGTGTGATGCGTTCCAGCGATTCGTGGTGGTACATCCGCAGCACACATCACCATAGTTGGGCTTGATCTCAAGATGGCGAACGCCCTTCCCTGAAGTGACGCTATCCCGTATTATTGCGAATCAAGGTGGCTTAGAGGTGGGGTAGATGTATGGTTCACGACCACTGAAACCAAATGGCTAAAAAAATGTTGTTGCATACATGCGCTCAGCTCGAGCATGAGCACTGGAATCCCAGGAACTTGGTCGACCCAACTCCACACAGGCGTCTCTCGGCCCGTTCTTCCTCGCCAAGTTCGCTCTCTGGTCGTGGGTCGCCCTCTGCACCCCACAGCTCAAACGGTCTACTTGCCATCTACCCGCGTTGCATCGAGTCAGCTAACTGATTACGGCAGTGTAAATTTCCAAACTTACGTCGAGTACTTTGACAAGGACACTACGGCCCTTCTCTGCATCCTCGTCCAAGCCGGCAATCACCTCCTCCAGTACCCACTGTCTGAGGACAAACCGTGGGTTCACAGCACGCATCTGACGTTCCCGATTAGCTAGGTCGACCTCGATCCCCGCTTCATCCCGATCTTCCAGTATGCGAACGGCATATTTTTCGAGCCATGCAATTATGTCTCTGCACGCTTTCTCCCGAGATTCCGGGGGGACTAGTTCCGGAGGCGTTAGGCGCACAAGGAGCGAGGTAAGTGGTGTATGCTCCGAGGTGGGCTCGGGGATGAACTCGAGCGCAGGAACAGATGCTGATACCTCTGTGGCAGATGACGCACTCTCGTTTGGTATGGCGCAAGTGATGGAGGGTCGAGACGGGGTCACCTCTTCTACATCTTTCAGCACTTTTGCAGACGCATCGGCGCTCAGCGCCTTCCTTTTCCCTGTTCCTTCGTCCTCCTGAATGGGATCGTCCATATGCGCCGGCCTGAATGTACACAAGGCACGAAAAGTCCCATGAAAGTCAAGTCCGTGGGTTTGCATAACGTCTAATAATGGCTGAATCACGTTTTGCACGTCGCCCGGGTCTTCTTTGAGCAGTCCAAGTCGCTGATTAACACGTTAAAACGTCAGCAATACAATACACATGGGGCACCAGTGGGAACTCACGTCTCGCATTAGTCTCCAATACTTTTTCTCAAATGTTGCTTTGATGAGGTCGTCGACCTCGTCTCGGGTCTCATTCGCCTTTTTTGCCCATGTTGCAATCTGCTCGGTGTCCGCGGCCTGTGCCCACCCCGGCTCGACACGGTGACCGAGCTCTGATTCAGCACCGATCAAGGGAGCAAGAGCGTTTAAGAGGGACCGAAGGGCGAAAATTCTGGCACGAATGAATGGGGTTATGATAGTTTCAACAGGTCAATGTGAAAGGCATACATCATGGTCGGTTGCATCTGTACCGTCGGATACATGTCAGGTTGTGTGGTGATAACATCACTATAAATGGCACGCACCTTGAATGAGTAACGTCCTCCGTCATCCGAGTGGTTGCATATATGATCGTGGTCGTATGCATCCATGAATGCGTAGGGACCATAGTCAATTGTAAGTCCTAAAAGCGAGATATTGTCCGTGTTCATGACCCCATGCTGAGCGTTATAGAGCCTCGTTGGTCTTCTGAGGCAGGTATTGAACCAAGTGGACTGACCATGAATCCATACGCCTGCCAACCACCCAACATCTCTGCATTGCGTCTCGCGACTTCCATTACAAGCTGTTTCCCCCATGGTACCTTTTCGCCTCCACCCACTTGCTGGTCTCCCTTGTTTGTAGCGCCCACCGTCTTGTCTAACTTCAACACCTTCTCTACGACCCATTCCCCTAGTATCCTCATCCCTTCCCAGTCTTTCGCGCCACCTCCAGCGTTTCCTGAGAACAGGAAAAATAATTCGTGTGGAGGGTTAAATGTTTCAAAGTTCCCGATCCTCAGGAAGGAGGGCGCAATGCGGGTCGCGATTGACGCACGCTCGGGGCGTTCACGCACCACTGGCAGCTCAGGGAGGTCGATAAGCGAGAGAGAACGGGTGGTGGGAATTCGCAGGGCGTGCACAGCTAGGTGCATTAAAGGGGGGTTACTAAGAGGATAAGGAAGGAGTAGGAAACAAACCTTCTGCCCCAAGGAACTCGCGAACGGAGCTTCGCATAACGGCTAAACCGTCGGCACCACGGGAAAACGGAGTGCGACCGCCCCCTTTGATCTGGATTTCATAGGTAGTCGTCGGATTGTCCGGGTGAGGCGTCGTCACTGTCATTGCGAGCATCTATCACCGGCACGCGAACCACACAATGTATCAGTCAGCCACTCACACAGCGAAATGGCCCGTCCATCCCCAAGCTGACCCGCCCACGAACCAAATTGGTGACCTGAGTACCGCAGTGACCAGGGAGCATATCCTTTCTCCTCGGCGCCCTCAGGGATGTGCATGAGTACGCTATGTCCACTCAGGATATCAACTAGCTCTTGCCTCGCCGCGTTCTCCTCGGATTTTGAAGCTGACGCGGGCTGAGTGAGCGATCCAGGCCCGACAAAGTCAAAGGCGTCGCCGACGTCCAAGTGGGGGAGACAATCGCGCAAGCCGGCGGCCGAGATGGCAAGCAGGTGCCGTGGCTGGTCGCGTAGGCCATCCTTGGCCGTATATTTCCGTAGCTTGGAGTCGGTGGAGCTCTCGTTGGCTCGAGCAACTTCACATAGTGGCTCGTGCTTGCTCAACCAGCCCTCTATGACTTCCGCCTTGTCAATCTCCTCTTCGTTCCCTTCTGGCGGGACGACTCGATAAGGGAAAGGAAGTGGGAGGGGTGCAACATAGGAAAAGTGGCTCGAAGGATGGAGCTGTCGACTCCTCCGCTGCACAGAAGGCGTTGTTTTGAGGTTCTCGTAGAAGGTTTGTACCGAGGGCTGAACGGGATCCGGAGTAAGATTGTGTGTGAGAATATACGGGGAAGCCGGGAGTGGGAGTGAGCTGATAGGGAACTTTGACGACATCCTGAGTATATTGCTCGGGCGAAGTGGCATAGACCGGTCACAGTGATAGTCTGGGGTATCGGTGTTGCGGTCAGGTGGAGGAGTAAGCGGAATTGGAATATTGCATATCATAACTCGATGATGACGCATACAGCCAAGTCCCGTGACCTACCCTGAACATCTGCCCGGCGGCATTCGGAATCCAATCAGCTCATACTCAACTCTCATCAGCATGCTCGCCGCCGTCCGCAACCAGCTGCGTCCCGCAGTGCGCGCCTTCCGCCCCCTCCCACGGACGCTGCACACCACCACTCGCGTCTTTGCCGGCCATGCTGCCCCTTCTCTGCTTGGCGAGGGTGCGAAGCCTGGTGAGGTCCCGACAGATGAGAATCAGTCGACAGGTCTCGAGCGTCTTGAGATTCTCGGAAAGATGGAGGGAGTTGACGTGTTCGACATGAACCCACTCGAGATGACTCGTATGGGCACGCTGTCCGACCCTATCAAAATTTATTCCTTGGTACGTCGCGATTTCTCATATTATCCGCTACTGGTGCTGATTGTGGGTTTAATTTTGTAGGCCGCAGAGCGCCACGTCGGATGCACTGGCTACCCCGCTGATTCGCACGACACGATCTGGCTCACTGTTAACCAGAAACTCAAGAACCACCGGTGCCCAGAGTGCGGTTGTGGTGAGTCTGTTATCAAGCTTTAATTTCGATTTACCCCCGAGGTCTTTCAATCTTATTTTCTCCTCTACGTGTTTACTTCTCTCTCCTTACTACTTGCATTCGTTGGCGTGAATACTGACATCCTGCCCTTGTAGTATACACCCTTGACTTCCATGGGGACCCACACGCCCACGAACATCATTAGATGCGAGGAAATGAACAACTTATCACTCTGAACCTGGAACCTGGGCGTGTACAAAACCCTTTTACTCTTCAAAAATATGATGGTTATTCAAATTTCCTCGCGTGCGATCTCCCTTCAATCGAACGATTAGGTTGATAAACCCAGCACTTTATTCACTATCATTTACTTTTTAGGTATCAAAGTTTGGCGTTAGGAAGTGGTGCCGTTCCCCTCTGGGGCGCCATTTCACCCCTTGCTTGGGACTGGATTTGGGTTTCCCCCTGAGCCCACTCGACCAGCGCATTGACCAATCCATCAACTTCCTCCCCGGTGTTGGCGGCATGCAAGCAGACCTATTATCATATATCAACTATAGATCATTTCCCTGAAAGGGTGATGCCTTACCCGAACACGTTCCTCCCCTTTCGGTACTGTTGGATGTGTAATAGGCCGTGCGAGGAACCCTCGACGATAGAGATGTTGAGCGAGCGGCCGCGGGAAGGGTGTCAGAATTGGGACTATGGGTGTTGGAAGGTGTGTCTCTTCTGAGCTGGTGGGGTCGGAATCTAGGAGTAGGTGTGGTGGGAGTGTCATCACATTCGCTGGTATCCCCACGAGCTGAGTGTGGAGGGTTCTTGTGAACTGGGCGGAAACTTTGAAGAGTTGATTTGCGAGCTTTTTTGGGGAAGGGGATGGTTGCATGGAACGGTATTGAAGAGGGTTTAGTTCTTCATTGTGTCCGACGTGAGGGCGGGTGGAGGTACGATAGGTGTAGGGCGGCGGACAAACTGAGACTTACGCGTTCTGTGGTTCCGTTTTCAATCATATCAAACGAGCATCCCATGGCAATCACACTAGCTATTGTTGGTGCTGTCGTGAATATAAAGGAGCGCGCATAATTGATAAGGTATTCTCTCGTTAGCGCGTCGCAAATCACCACCGCTATATGCACCCGCATCACTCGATATCCTACAAAACATATGCTGAAACTACTCACCGCCGCTGCTTGCCATCGCTTTCCCGAATGTATGCAATCTTACATGCACGCGCGACCACAACTCAAGGTGCTCAACCATCCCCCGGCCGCGGCCGTAGATACCAGTCGAATGCGCCTCGTCAACCACGATACACGCTCTTCCGGGAGGAACGAGCGCCTCGACAGTTGCACAGATATCCACAAGGGGCGCCAGGTCGCCGTCCATGCTATATAGTGCTTCGAGCGCAACAAATATAGTTCCTGTGCCGTTTATCTCTCTCAAAGCCTCTTGGATCTTCCCCGCGAGGTCTCGCACACAATTGTGCTTGAACGCGATTCGTCTTGAACGAGGTACGCGCGACGCTCGCATGCCATCATGCACAGACGCATGTACCAGCGAATCATAGATGATAGCGTCGCCTGGCTGGGGCAACGACGAAAACAGCGCAGCGTTGGCGTCAAACCCAGAGCCAAATAGGAGAGCGGTAAGAAGCTGGGACGAGGAGGGTGGGGAGAAGAACTGAGCGAGTCGGCGTTCCAGTTCGAGATGTGCTGGGCGAGTGCCGTCAAGGAGTCTAGACCCACCCGAGCCAAGGATTTGGGGTGATTTTTGGAGAGAGTGCAGGTAGTGTATACGGAGAGGTTCATGCGTAGAGAGCGAGAGGTAGTCGTTGGATGAAAAGTCTACTAGGGGAGCTGTAGGAGAACGGTAGGGTTTAGGTGCCTTCAGTGACCTTTTTGAACGTCACAGTGGTTACACACCTAGCGCAGTCTGGCTCTGCATATGACTCTGGTTTGGGGGTAGGGGGATAAACGCATCCGGATGAGGACGCCGCAGTATCCCTCTTTCTCGTCTAGAGGCGAGGGCGATACTCATTCGTTTATGCAGTTCGGATTCCTCAGTCATCGCGATGTGGTATAACCAAACCCAAAAGTTCTGGTCGAAGCCGTCGACGTAGATCGTGATGAAGATCTATAGATACGAGTGAGTGGTGTACTATATGCTGACAACTGCGACAACGGGGGTGATTAGATAAGTACGAGTACGTCGGCCGTACGCGCTCCGAGCCTTGACTTGCCAGAAAATCCACGTCGAGAGCTGCACAGTTGGTTCCCGGGGAGAGGGGAAATTCTGTTGGCGTGAGATTTACAGTTTGTAGCTCTATGTTTGGCGAACCGTGTGGTGGGGGCGTTTGAATGTTAAAGGTGACGGTTATATGCGGGCCGGGCCGATCTGACCCACCCGATAAGCTAGTCATACTCCATTGATTAGACTATGTTAGGCTAGGGTAGAAGCCCTTTCTACACAATCTCTACATGCATTTCGTGCGAACCTCTATTTGACTATCTATCAGGATCACGAGTCAAAATCCAGTAGTTTGAGTATTTCTGGATCGCCTCGTCGAAGCACTAAGTATAACTAAGGCGCTCAAATTCGTAAATTAAACAAACGGCTCGAACCCGGGCCCCTCGACCTCGCTTCTGTTTTGCGGGTATGGCCGGTTAGACTCTGCCTTTCTTTATGTTATTTTAGAGACACGTTTTTGGCGAAAATATATCGAAATACAGTGGCTTATTTATAGATTTTGGTTTGTTGGTACTGCACATGGTTCAACGAGCAGGTGTCAGCCTAAAAGTGATAACCAATTTGCAAGGTTCAGACTGGCACCCCGGGATAACAGGAGCGGGGGCTCAATTCGCTGCAACGGGCTACCCTCGGTCTCACCCACGCGCCTCGCGAGGCGGACTCAAATCCATAAACTTAATCTCGGCTCACGGCCAAGACACCTAGATTGTCCAAACTTGCGGCCTTATGACCGTATCTCTTAGCGACAGCAATATCCTCTGCCCAACTGAGTTCGTCTACCCTCCGGCTCTACGATAGCGGGCGCTGCTGGTCATCCGTACTGGCTGTCGCTCGCCAGACATTCTCCGAGCTTTTCTGCTATAAAACCCACTGTCTTGACGCTGCAAACCGCATCAGTCTACTGTCCTCCAGCTCTCCTACAATGGCATCCAAAGTCCCACTCTCCCTCTCTCTCCTCGCCGCAGTCCGCGCTCAGCAGGTCGGCACCCAGAAGGCCGAGGTCCACCCCGCTCTCCTCTGGCAAAAGTGCACAAAGGCCGGCGGATGCGCCAATTAGTCCAGCGGCAAAACCGTACTTGACGCCAAGCCTCTGGCACTGGGTCCACACCACCTCGGGCTACACCAACTGCTACACCGGCCAAAAGTGAGATGCCACCCTCTGTGCCGACCCGGTCGCCTGCGCTCAGAACCGCGCTGTCGACGGCACCGATTGTGCAGCCACCTGTGGTATCACCGTATCATCGGACGCACAGAGCTTCAAAATTAGATAACTTCTGTGGGGGCCGTTTCTGACAGGCTGCCTCGAGCATACTTTTATGCCACAAGACAGCCGATAGCTACAAGAAACTAGTGCATATATTCACTCTTAGACCCTACAGCCGGAGATAACAGTGGGCATCTACTATCTCCGAGCGCGTCGAGTTGAACCAGCGTAATACAGCAACTCCGACCAGCCACCTTTACCCACATGATCCATTGCGTCATCGATTGGGACGACTTCTTAACAGCCTGTATGCGCGCGAACAACACCGTTACCTATCCGTTTTATGTCGAACAAAATCGTGCAAATAACTGTAAGCAAATGTCGACGCTTGCTCCAGCCAAACTCTCAGCTTGCTGTTTCCTCTTTGCTCGATACGACCAGACACGTCCGCGATCTTCGGACTTTCAAGCGATACATAATTCGACCTCCGACCTCCAGGTTTAGGATAGTGGCGAGTATTGTGTTCGGATTTGGGCAGGGGATGAAGTCTGCCCGGGTCGTCTGACTTCCATGGGATTTTTCTCAGCGCACAGCCCATTTCGACGAGGTATAAAGACAACCCGCGAGAGTGAGACGAGCCTCAACCCAACCACCCTCTCCACCCTCACTCATATCCTTACGGCTACTTTTCACCTGTCCACTCGCAACCCTCTCCACCCTCACTCGCATCCTTATGGCCACTCCTCACCTGTCCACTCGCAACGCCAAGTAAGTCCTCCCCCCTCGTCACCCTTGCCGACACTAACACAGCGTTAGATGAGTTTGACCAGCCTCGTCCCTTTACCATAGTGCCCGACTCGAGGCATCACCTATTCTCAACGTAAGATAATTTACTCAAGGCTGTTTGACTCGTTCTCATCGCCTGCTTCTAGTCGGTCGTATTCTTGGATTCCCACTCCTGGATTCCCACCCTTGGATTCCCACTCTTGGATCCCCACTCTCTGTCAAGCGCGCGGAATGGGACATTAAACTCTCCAGCCTGAGGCAGAGCCCGATGGGCTCTTGCATAGACTGGGAGCATATCCTGGGGTCCGCGCTCGACAGAACCGACTCGGATTGGGATGGGACCCACACCTCGGGGCTGGGCATCACCTAATGAGGATGAGCTCTTGCACGGGGGTGTGCGGAATGTCCTGGGGCCAGCCGTTGTACTTCGATATGTCTCTGGATAGAAGGTAGGTTTTTAGCTCCAACAAGCAAGCCTATATTGACTCTTCGTGCGGTAGGCTCTGCCTGGGACTTAGCTGTCTGCTCTTTACCCCATGTCATTACTCGTTTGAACTTGTATAACCCAAACTTAACATCGTCATATCTCTCTTTCCGTTTCTCTCGAGTGATTTCACTACAATTTCAACATTAAACATACGGCCCGAACTCAGGCCCCTTGACCTCGCCTTTGCTTTGGCTTGTGTATGGGCCTTTCACTGCCGGCTGACATGCTGCTCCCAGCTTCAAAACATCACCTCGATCACTCCAGACCTAAAATCTAAACCAAAAACACTTACATCACCGGAGTCGAGGCTCAATGAACCATAAAATCAGACTCTCATGTTCATCTTGTATTGTCGTTACTTGTCCTTTATATTTTCTTCTCTCCCGTTTCTTGGTGCTTACCCTCCACTTCCTTCATCACCGTATACCCATACACCTGTATACGCTAACTCATACCCTGCCCAATCGGTATGTATACCCCTTGTAGCTTATGCATACCACTGACCCTGTCTATTAGTACTCTTCTCCACCTGTGCACCGCTCGCCTATAACCCGACTGCCGACCCTGCGCTGCGCCTAGCATGCTGCTTTCGTGATCAGTGCGACCCGGACCGGTGGCTTGGCTTGGACAGAACGTCGCACTAGTTACCGACCATTATATGCGCGTACCATGCTCGAGCTTGACCGACGCCGGGATGCCCTCTGTGCGCCCAGTAGGTCTTGTCATTGGGCGCGGATGGTGCGGTCGGTGTCTCGTCGGCGTCGAGCGGGCGGTCGCCATCAGACGGCTAGTGCCCGTCACAAATGGGTTTATACCGTGTGTGAGCTGCGCTGAAATGACCCGCGACGAGCTTGTAACGTCGGCGACGGACAAGGCCTGTGGATATATTGAGGTTTCGCCGAGCTCCATTGTTTCGGTGAAGTCGTCATGCGTCCGTCTGCACAAACGAACGGACTGCCTAAAGTGACGAACGAGTTCGAGGCGGAGAAAAGGCCAAACACTCTAGACACTGCAGTGCTCTACAGGGAGTAAGTACTACGCTCGTAGATTCCTCTATATTTTCCACTATTTAGAACCTTGTAGCACTCAAATTCGAAAGTTCAACAAGAGCCGGACCGTTGCGATTTCTATGCTCTTGGACCTGCCATATCATATTTAACTGTCCTTTCAGCCAATATAAAACTAAAACTATAACTTTCAAAGAGAATAACGCCCGATAGTAGCTTTATCGTATCACAAAAGTGCTTACTTACGGGGTGACGTGGTTGTATGCGCTCACACCATGAGGTGCAGCGTTGCCTCTGGTGGATCACGTGGTGTGACCCAATATCAGTAAACAATCCGCGCCGGTCACTCTGCCCGTGGCTGATTCTAGCCACGACCACCACAACCCCGCTTATGCATTTTGCCCCTTTCCACAATGCGGTTCAGAGCGTGCATAGATGAGGTCCAAACCCTATCCAGTACGTAGTTGTTTCTCCCGCCCTGCCGACCGATTAACCATTCGTGGCGCAGAGATCGTGCAAACGATGGAGAAGCTATCCAAGCGTTGTATATTCAAGATGAATGAGACAACTGTGCAGATCATTTGTTTAGGGGAGGCGGAGGTCGGAGTGCAGATTTGGTCGTGAGTGGCTGTTTCGAAGGTTGCGATTGAATGGGACTAAACTCACATTTGGACGCGTCGAAAGAAAACTACCGGTGGTATGTCCGATTATTCTTCCACGATACAATATGTTTAACTAACTGCTTACCGTACCCAACCAGGACTCTATGTTCTCCGACTATCGGATTCAGTCCAATGCAAACAACATGATTAGTCTAGAGGTGTCCACTGAACCTCTCTCGCAAGCACTCCGATCTGCCTCGGCCGCTCACGAAGTGATCGTGAAGCTCGCAAAAAAGAATGATCAGCCGGTGTTTTCGTTCGAAGCGCAAACCGAAGTGAGTGACTTGGTTTCTTTGATGTCGACCTTGGGTTGAGCTGTTTATTTGTGGTTACAGAGTCGGCAAGGAAAGAAGATGCTTGTCACGCATGATGTACGAATAACGGTGATGAAGGCCGCTGACATGGAGCAGGTCAAGGAACCGCTATGCCCCCCACCTGATGTACGTTCTTGCCTCCCACGCGACACGATACTCGTTGCATGACCCCCTTCTACAGCTCCATATAATCCTTCCTTCCCTCAAAGACCTCCGCACGATTGTTGAACACATGCAACGTCTCTCGGACGTTGTTGCGTTTAGTGCTACCCGCAATGGCGAACTCGTACTCGCGATTCAGACGGATGATGTACGTGTCTCGACTACATGGGAAGGTTGCCTCAGGCCTACTATTGGTGAGTGGATGTTTGAGAGGAGAAAACAAGGCATTAACACTTTAGAGCAGAAGGCGAGCCGCCTGAGGATCCTGCAGATGAGGAGAACCGGGACCAAAAGTTTGGGGCGCTCGTTGCTGTCAAGAGCCTACTCAAGTTTTTGACAGTTCACATGTTCTCGAGTTCGACTGTTGCATGTGAGTGCTCCACGATTACGTCGAACCTACTCTAATGTCCGACGGTACAGCGATCTGCGCAAATTATTGCGTTATTATGTACGTTTATATTGGAGAAGTAGGCGATACCGGCGGAGTAATCACATTTTATATCCCTGCGCGATTGGACGAGGCAGAATAATCGTTTTTTTCAGAGCCAGACGATGCTGTAGATATTTATACGGCGATGAACAATTTCATGTGAGATTGTGAGGACATAGGAAACGACAGGAAGAGTTGCATCAGTGCGTGAGAGCGATATAGCACAATGGTATCGAACAGGTTTACGCCCAACAAAATAATAAGCAAAGCCGTCTACGTCCGATCTTTCAGGAGAGGTGTCTCGTCCTGGTCCTCTGATCGACACACACTAGCCTCCTCCCCGACCGCATTCATGATCGCCCAGCCTTCCTCTTCCCATCTCAGAGCCGCTCCCTGCCCCCTTCGCTCTTCTCCGCCTTCTCCCCCCGTCCTCACGGTCCACTGGGCCACCATTACAGTTATGCACGCATACCCGGCAGTCATCAAGCACACCCACAATAGGATGACGCCTGCCATGCCACCCTCGCTAAGGAAGCTGTGGAAGAGCACTGGCCAGAGGAATAACGCGAGTGTGCGTTGGACGGGGAATGCCCGGGTTGAAGCGCCCGGATGGGAGCTAGGCGCAAAAGCGACGAACCAAGAGTCTGGTGAGCCGGACGTTCGCGTGCGAGTCACAGTCGCAAATTCGCCCCCAGGAACGTACTTGTCCGAAAACGAAAGTCGGATGACCTGCTGTTCCCGGCTCTTGTGGCCTGACCATGCGTAAATCGAAATATAATCTTTCCACCTGTTTGCGCTGTAAATTAGGCTGTTGAGCTCGACTGCATCAGCTGGGCGGAGACCGAATGTGCTCCATGGGGCGGTAGGGTGCGCGGAGATCGGGAGACGAGCGATGGTTGCGTTGAGATGGTAACTGTAGGCTCGAGAGGGCGCCAGACGGTTGATCGTCGGCCCAGCAGCAGGGTTTGTGGTGTCAACGGAAAAGTCGATGTAGCTCGAGGGGTCCAGCGAGTAGAATATCTGTTGGTTTGCTGGGCTGAGGGGGAAAGTTTTAAGCGCAGCAATTCTGTGGGGTTGTTAATTTCAGGCGGGGAAAATGTCACAGGTTGACGTACGAGAAAATGCGTTTTTCAAGTACGCCATTGGGTATAATGCTCGCTGGGTGCCCGAACTGGTGCCCCCGCAGGAAAAATCCAGAGGAAATGAAAAGCGTGAAGAGGCCTGAAAGCGCGTGAGCATCTCGAACAACAACCGAGATTGCAGCTTACCTAACCACGCGAAGACGGCCACGAGCGCGAGCTTGAGGGGGCCGTTGTGGAGGTAGGCGAACATTATCGAGGCACTCATGGGGGTCGTCCTGGAGGAGCTGCCAGCCGCGGCGCTATGTACTCGATGGCCGAGAAGGGCAACACAGCTACAACAACGTAACCCTTAAGTCGGCATTGACCTTGACAACCCCTGACACCGCCCCTGGCCTTCCTGCCTAATTCAAGGCCGATGCCCGCAAGTGTCTGGTGGATATTACATTATTTATAGTGTTACATGTACAGCAAAGCATAATGCCAAGCAAAATACTCGGACGATCTCCCTTATCTAGCTAAATAACCGAGCTTACCATGTTCCCCGAACTTCCCGGGAGCTATCTACAAGAACGTCAACCTTATCCTCGTACACCGCTTTAATAAGTTCACGCTCCGTCCACGTTTGCGCGCTGGCCACCGACATGAGCCGCGTAGCCGGCTGCGGGGTAAGTGTATATGTGATCGACAAGGCTGAAAGTACACCGCCGTACGCCTTGGATATACCTGCGAGGATGGTGAGACCCGGTTGCGTTGTTTGGCACCAGGGCTGAGCGTACCTGTATCGATTATGATGATCTTTCCGCCACACCGTGACACCATATTCTGTAGCATAAGGAATCCATCAGCCCTTCCGTCAATCTCGTGGACTCAGACGACGCCTACAACAACGGCTGGCATCCCGCTCCAACCACTGGTTACGAGCACTCCACCGGTTGCACACTCACCTCAAAGTTCGGCGTATGCCCCATGATCATCCTCCGCACGCCCGTCTTGGCCAACACCCCCTCCACTGCCGGGCACACGAACGAATCCGGCTCAAGCGCCCACCCACGATACCACACCGGACCGTCTCCCCCATACAACTCGTGCTCAGCCTGTGTCGCGCTCGCCGGCAAACCAGGATAGGGGTTGGGTGGATGCGGGGGAGGCTGTACCCTGTCCTGCAGCCGCTTCAATAAGCTCTTGCCCAGAGCGTTGATGGCCGAAGGATATGGTGTCAGGTTCGAAAACGTTGGGGAGAGTCCACCGTGGAGAAAGGCAAGTGCAGCGTGCGAAAGAGGATTGGAAGGTGCGTGGGGGTCATAATCCGAGTTGGGTGGCCCGAGGGAGGGGTGCAAAGGGAGGCGAGACGTGACGGTGTAGTTGGCGCGCCAAGATTGGCCGAGCCATCCCGAACTGATCATCTTTTGGCGTGCTGGGATGGAGCCAAACGTCGAGATTTCGGAATGAGGAACGTATCGCCAATCACCGATCGCGTTCATAAACTGGTCGGGCGGAATTAAAGTTGAGTCTATATTTGGTGCCAAAGTTGACGACTTGCCTCATGGTTCCCGAGATGGCTGAGCACTCGCCCTCCAACTTGCAGCGCCTGCTCCCTCAGCTTATCTATCAACGCAAACATCTCCAGCGTGTCGTCTCCTCGATCTATGACATGTCCATATACGTGTCAACAATTTCCTGCTCGACTGCTTCTAAGAATACTCACCCACTATGTCGCCAGTCTGCACGAAAAAGTCCACGTTCCCGCTCCAGTCTCCTGCGTCGTTGATTACCCCTGCCATACCCAAAACCTTTTTCATGTTCACCAAGTCTCCGTGAAGGTCCCCGACCGCAACAATCTTGCGTGTGAACTGGCCATCTTTGGGAGGCTCTTGAGGGGTTGGCGCTGAAGGAGACGAGCCGGACGGAAGGTGGAAAAGTACATAGAGGGAGAGAAGGGAAAACGCGCCAAGGATAAATGTACGTGGTGTAGGCGTCATCGTAGCAGGCCACGCTAGCTGCAAGCCGTCACGCGAGCGTTATCGAGGTTTGTTGGCGAATTTGGGAGCCTAGGGAAGAGATAAAGGTTAGGTAAGCAATGCGGAGGGTGGGAGGACGTCACGTGGGATGAGCCACATGGTGGCTATCAAACGGATTCCCATCGAGCAGGCCGCATAGCCAACTTTCAGTGCGAGAGACCAGGGAAATACAACACTTCAACTACTTTTGCGACATTTTTAACCGAACTCGGTTCTAAAAGTACGCATACATCCAGGTACACGGTTATAAACATGTTTTGTTTCACGCCGATCTAGATGACGATTGTTTTTGTTTCAGAATTCAACTGAACCTCATTAAAGCAATGCCATGGAGGAAAGTGGCTAGAGACGTCGCATAAACAATCTGAGCTAAGCACGCCTGGCTTCACGAGAGTACAAAATTAAAGTTACGATGCCTTCATAGCAGAGCTCACGCCTCAAGTTCCCAATTATCGTGGTGTCTGAAGCCTGCCGTGCCTGCCGTGCCTGACTTGACTCACATTGCCTCCGCATAGGTCAAAAAAGGAAATCAAATCTAATTTACAAGTTGTAACGCTTATATAAGCAGGAAGTCGTTCGGGATGACCAAGTGGAGCAGACTTCACTCATGCCAGCAGTAAGATTGAGACGGTAAGTAGACACGTCGCCAGCTCCCAAGTTACTATCACGGAGCATCCATTCCGAGCCTTGACAGTTTATTGCTAAAGCATGGCCAGTAGTTCTGCCCCCGCCAAGTCCCGTGGCCGCCACGCCACCAAAGCCTGTAACGGATGCCGTCGGAGAAGGTGCAGGTGCGATGGAGTTCACCCAATTTGTGGCACTTGCTCTTTTTATGTGCGTATGTTCTACCGCCTGTGTTATGGACGCGACTGATATTGCCGCTCATCAGGGCCATGAGGTGATTACCTCTCGTATCTTAAACTTTTTTGTTCCTGACACCGTCCACAGTGTACCTGGAGCCAGGAAGAAGATGCCCGTCGTCCAGCCACCAAACAGCTTGTTGAAAGCCTACGCGTCCGCATACGCGAACTCGAAACAGAGCTTGGACGTGTTCGATCGCAAGGCTCTCATCAAAGTCCCGAGGGATCTGGCCAGCGGTGCAGTCTCGCGCCTTCCATCTCCAGCGACCCCGATCAGGTCGCGACAGCTAACATAAAGATCGAGGATGAGTACCCAAATAAGTCTTTGTTAATGGTTGAGCTTTTACCCCACTCTCTAGGAATCCTCACTTACCACCTATTTTTAGGTACACGACGGAAATATTAGTGCCAGTGGTCCCACTTCGATGTGGTCAACGTTTCCGGCCGATAAGGTTGACCAGGAGGAGCGCATAATCCCAGGACCCGATTTATCGTACGAATTCACGTTTCGAACGGACCGCTCTATTCCCCTCCACATGCAACCGCACGGGATCCAACTCTCAGAAATGTGCCAGTGGGACCGACATCTTCCTCAGCTTGGCAACGTCGGATTCACTCGTCTCGAGCACGATACGCTGCTCGACCGCTTCTTCAACTATTATGCACTCTGGCTCCATGGCGTAGTGCGCGAACTCTTTCTCCGAGACATGCTGGCTCTTCTCGTTCCCGATCACCTACGAACAACATCATCCCAACCTGCTCGTGAATTAAACTACACACCTTTTCTGCACTGCGCAATCATGTCGGTAGCTACGGCTTTTTCGGATGTCACAGCGCTTAGAGCCAACGAGACCCGTGCAAAGTTTGCCTCCAGTGCTAAACACTACTTGGAGAGCGAATGCGAGCGTCCAACTTTGACGTCTGTACAGGCACTGACTTTGTTGTCCGACTACCATGGGGGAATTGGAGATCGTGGTCTGGCATACTTGTTTGCTGGTGAGTCCATGGCTATCCGTACGGGTATATTTGGGTGATAGAAAGAAATTAGGTATGAGCTGCCGAATGGCTCGCGCACGTAAGCACCTGGTCGTTTCGCTGCATGGTATCTTCGTTTAGCCAAGTTGGTTTGCAGTTGGTTTATGCATTGACGGGCAGGCGTGGGTTGACGAGAAACTGATTACCCCCACGGAGTTGGTTCATCGGGATTGGCAGTTCTGGTCTACTTTCTGTCTGGGTATGTCACTCTATGACGTATTACACCAATTGCTGATTCGCCTTTAGATAAGGTTATGGTGAGACTCTCATATTCCGGGATCTCATATTCTCATAACCCATTGGTAGTCCCTGGACTACGGAAGAGATTTTGAAATACCTCTTCCTCACCTTAATGTCAATTTACCCGTGGTCGACCAGGCGTTAGATCAACATCCCTGGACAGGTGACCCAAACCGTCCGATGGAATCCGACAAACACCAGCCCAACAATGGCACTTTGGTATTCTTCGAAACTTGCAGGCTGATGCTTATTGCCCTTCGGATTATGGACGCTGTGTAAGTACTGTTCGCATCCTCTGGGGGATTTGCGTATTCAAGGCATGTGGCTATCTAGATACTCCCAGGGGCGACAAAACTGGAGGGTAACAGAAAAAGACAGCGTTTCGCAAATCCAGTATGTCTTTTATGACCACAGCCCCTCCCCCTTGACGAACAGCGCGCCCAGCTTGCTACTCGAAACATGGTACAATTCCCTACCCGAAGACTTGCTCGTGTCGTCACGATCAACTACCCGCCCAACACCCCATGTTATCGTTCTAAATATCGCATATTGGTGGCTGTTATTGCTACTGCACCGACCATTCTACGCCCGGACCCAACGGCCTGCATCTCATGCGTCAGCGGAGCACCCTCCGGCGTCGTTCACAGATTTATCTGTCAAGTTCTGCGACCGCGCTGCGACCAAGATCGTGCAGCTTGTCACGTTATTCGACCAGTGCCATGGCCTCAGGTTTTTCCCTTTGAACATGCTTCAGGCGAGCAATCCTTAGGGCGCCCCTTCCATAACCAAACTTATGATACGTTTAGACCATTTTTATGGCTGGCACAACTTTTCTCGTGCAAGCCGCGACATTATCTGGGTTGGCGGCCAAAAAGCGCATGGACGCGCATGATGCTGCTCGGAAATGTATCTATGCGTTGCGTGCTGCGTCTTATACCTGGGAGAGTGCCAGTGTATCTGCGTCTCACCTTGAACATTTGTTGCGGGAGCAGACTGGCGAGTCATCTGGTCTCGAGTATGTTTAACTTGTGGATTTGTGGAAGACTCCGGTCGATGTTAATTCGCTCTTGGTTGACAGGATCTGCAATCTCCTTCACGCACCACAATCTTCAAGCGTCACATCATCCCCCTTGACCCGGCAAGTTCCATTAGCCGAAGGCTCCTATCCCGGTCATGGCAGCTACGACGTCAACGCTCCCAGCCAGATCCTCCCGCAAATGTTCCGGGACTTTATCGCCCAGCAGGACCCCGACATGGAACTTGGGTACTCGCTACCTGTACAGGTCCCACCGTTGCAGTACCCAGATTTGCACGAACTACACCAGCAGCCATTGATGGGCATGCCATCTGGGAGCCAGTTCGTGCCAAACCCGCATATGCTGCCGTTGCCTTACGACCCGAATTTTAATGCTACGTATCAGGATGTAGATTCGGGGCAGGCTGAGGAGCACGGGCCAGGAACATATTATCAACAATAGTGGCTGGTTTGTCTTGATTTGCTTCTCGTCCTCGCTATATTTTGAACGTTTCTGGGCAGTCTCTCTGAATGTAATTTGAACGGTGGTGTTGAACACTCCGTTCTGACCGGAAGTCATGTATTACATCTGCACTGTTACCACTACTCGCATATTGGATATCGCCAGAGCGGCTAATTAATACCGTTATATGCTGTTACGGTCTGGTGGAAGTCGTTCACCTTGGTGAGATCTTAGAGCCCAGCGCTTGTCCGAGTCACGTGCGCTTCCCACGCTTCCATCTCCCCTCATCTGTCCCCACCTTCTCCGCCAGCAAACTTCATTCTCCCACCACCATCAACCATGTTCTCCTCCTTGTTTTCGTAAGCATCAGAATATATATTTATCTTATAGATGCGTGCTAACGAAGCTCTCAGAGCCGCCTCCGACCCCAAAGCACCCAACTTTCACCCTGTAACCTCCAAGACAGCTCCAAGCGAGTTGTTTGGACAACTTACACCCCAGGATACTGAGTGGACGTGTGCGGGTGGGTTCGTGACAGAGACTCAGGTCTGGTACCATTTCTTGGAGGATGGCACGTTCATTATGTGTCAAATCATTCATTCTGCTGTCGGGTGAGTGTTTGGGGTTCGGGGCGCCGAAAGCCCTTTATCCGGCCTTGGCCCAAGCTAGGAGCCACTTGTTTACTGGAGTTTGTTTGCAGGATGTGGTACCCCACCATCCAATTTACGTGCAAAGTCTACAACCCGACGACTAAGGAGCAAACTTGGAAGTCGATTAACGTATCCGGCTTCGTTACTCCTCCCCCGGGCAAGGACAAACGTTCGTCGAAAGCAGACCAGTTCACCGTTACACACAGCGCCGGCACAGGCGATATTGCCGAACAATACGTCATCCATGCCAACCTAGAGGCCGACCTCCAGCTCGCACTTACCGTTTCACGCCCTGCGGGTGCTGCCGGGTTCAAGGTCGGACGCGGAGAGTCCTATTTTGGGGTCGACCCGGCGAAAGCTGACGGCTATGTCGTTCACCGTTTCTGGCCGCGCACTCGATGCTCGGGCCATATCATCCTCAAGGGCCGTGCGATCGAGGCCAACGGCGTCGGGATGTTTGTACACGCGATCCAAGGGATGCGTCCGAACCTTGTTGCCGCTCGCTGGAACTTTGCTAATTTCCAGAGCAAGAGCGATCCGGACGTGGGCGCTGTTCAGATGGACTTTTCGACGATTGACACATACGGGCGTCATGGCGCCGGGTCAGGCGGCGTTACAGTCAGCGTGGGTGGAGTGGTTGTTGGAGGCAAGCTCGTGTGTGTGGCTGGGGAGACGATTTGGCCCGACGAACCACCTGTGATCGATGCCGCTGTCCAGAGTCGCGCCGTTCATTTGGCTCCAGTGATGGACCCAGAGACCGGATACAGGCAGCCTACTCGAATCCGTTTTATATGGCAAGGGCCTGCGGTTGGGGATGCAAAGGGTAATGTGAAGGCAGAGCTGGAGGTGGATGTGGGAACGCCCGAGGCTCCCAAGGGACTGTTGGAGAAGGTGGATGTTTTGGCCGAGATCCCATATGCGTTGAAGATGGTGGTAAACTATGTGGCTGGAACCAAGCCGTACATCTACCAGGTTAGTCGTGCCGCGCCGAGTGTAAGTGTCATGCTCATTTCTTCCCTAGTGGATGAATCCTGGCACGCTTTCTCTGACCGGCCCCGAGTCGGTGATCCCGGGTGGGTCGATGGCAGTCGAGGGCACGTTCTACAACGAAGCGACGTTCATCTCCGAGTCGGCTGCTCGCCCAGCTTGATTGAATATCTCGTATAATGATATAGCATTATTTCTTGCGTTGTGTAATTCTACAAATGAGACCTATGTATGGCCGATCTGCGTTCGGAGCCTCAGGACCCTGGATAAGAAGTGTACACGCAACGCGGCCGGCGCTAGCTGACGAGCAAAATCCTGTAGTCAGCCTTGACCTTGTGCAGACATGAATGATGTCGGCCCTCGTACGGCGCCGCTTTCCTCTTACTCATAATGTTGGGTTCGCGCCGAGGCTGCGTAGTGCACATACGCAAGCTCGCCGGGATCCCATCCCTAGTGTATCAAAGTCTAGTTTGGCCAGATTTGGTGGTTTCTTTGCTGGAGCTCGAACTTGGACCACACGGGAGGGACTCAAGGGCACTGCTAGACAACCTCTACCTCGGCCTGCTCGCTCGAATGGGATTGTTGGGCTCGGGACTCCGTCATTGTTATTTCACGACCGTCGGGCACCCCGGCCACAACAAGTCTCTCGACTGGGCCCGATAGCGCTTCAAGTGAGTACCCTACTGCATTTTTTCTGGTCTGTAAAGCACAAAACTGACATACGAATCTTAGGTTAGGGCAGCTCTCTTTCATGCGTCTCGTCCGAATCAAGCACTGCACTTTGTATGGCTTGCCACATTCCTCAAGGTTAGCACCTCGCCATATGAGCAACGGGCCCGCGCTGACCATTCCTCTAGTCGTCTGCGGCTCTTGCGTTTGCTCAAACAGCTGGCCGAGTGACCATGTCCCTTCTTCCTGTCCTGTTCCTTAAGCTCAAGTGGGTCTCGCGTTTCTTGCGCAAGGTGCCCGAGGACCATCCGCACTATGCGCATAAACGCGAAAAGGTACTCCGGACGCGCTGGAACCTTTGGATAGCGGTCGGGGTGCTTGTGGTAGTGCCGTTTACGCTGTTTGTGAGCACCATTTTGGCAAGCCTGGAAAGGACGCCGTTGACTGGCAGGTGCGTCATGACCTGGATTGCTTGCCCATGGGCGAAAAGCCTAACATTCACGTATAGGATGCGCATGATCATGCTCTCTCCAGAGGAAGAGGAAGAGATTGCCAAGGAGCTAAAAGGCGCCGGTTGGTACACGTCGGTCGCCCAGATTCTCGTCACTGCCTCCCCTGATGGGGCCATGCCTCGAGTCATTCCTCCCGATGATTGGCGCTGGAACTGGGTTGAGCAAACCCTTAGGCGTTTAGAAGGCGCCATTCCGAAGCTGCAGAAACGTGCAGAGAACCCCAGCGCCTGGTATGCCTCTTGGATGCAGGACCATCCGCAGGCCAAGGCCAAGTCGGCCGAAGGTATTGGCGGCTCGTCATCTGCGGACTGGGAGATACATGGGCTTGTGCCTCCGCCGCCCGAGTACCCGCTTATTCCACGACCACGATTTGCTCAGCGTCTTCATGAGATACCGATCTCGCCGAGCATAGACGGACATAATCAAGAACACTCTCATCATCACTCTCCCCATGCTCAGCTCGGACCCCCCTATTCGCTCCTGCTCGTTGACTTGCCAGAGAGCAATGCACTTTCCTATGGTGCGTTGTCTTGATCTGTCAACATTTGCAGGTGCTAACATTAGTACGTAGGATTTGGAGGAGACGGAGGTGGTGGAATTGTAGTGTATAGTGGCTTCCTCGATGAAGTCCTTGGAACATACAACACTCCGTACAACCCATCTCCACCACAGGCGGATTCCTGGTTGGGAAAGCTGTTGCCATTTTCGAGCAACGGTGCTGCGAGGAGTGAGCCACCGCAGCCGACGCCAGAACAGACCAAGAAACTCGCGACCCTGCTCGCCCACGAGCTTTCCCACTTGTTGCTGAGTCATCACCTGGAGACGCTCTCTTCTGGAACCATTTTTATCCCGAGCGTCATTGGGTGCGTGGTGAATTTCTTGGACACGTCTGTATGCTTGGCTGACCGGTTCATCGCGTAGAATCGTATCCGATGTCGTGCGCGTATTGTTGTTCCCGATCACAATGATCATGGGGCCGTTCGTGAACGATGCAGTAGCCAATTTCACTCGTGTGGGGCTAGACGACGTTGCTCGGTCTGGAAACACATGCCAGAGCCGGAAACTCGAATTTGGCGAGTATACTATTGTTTTCTAGCCGACCTCCTAGATGATAACATAATCCCGTCTCATCCAGAAGCGGACCTGGTGAGCGCTCGGATTCTTGCGTGCGCAGGTTTCGACCCACGATGCGCGATCGAGTTCTGGGAAGGCCGCCAATTCACCCCAGCAGACGACAACGCCGCTTCAATCAACCAACCCTCAGACCCTGGCCCCAGCTCAGACACCTCGCTTCGGACACTCACGCCGCTTCCCACCGTGCCCGGCACATTCTGGACCTCGCGTTCCTCTGCGCTTGGCGCTGCAAGAGGGGGACACGGTGATGACAGTCACCCGCTCGACCAGGCACGTGTGCTCAAACTGAAGAGAGAGCTGGCGAGGTGGGAACGAGAAAAGGCGTATGCTATGGGAAAGCTGAAGATTGACTCGTGGGCGCGTGGAGCGTGTGAGGCGAGTATCAAGGGTGGCAGGTGGAAGTGGCACAAGGGTAAAGCTGGGGGCGCGGACAAGGACGGAAACCATGGTGGGAAGGAATCAGATACCTAGGCTCGGGTGAGAGCGTAACAGTGCATAGAGTCTAATTCAGTATGTTGTATTATAGCTTGATCTCGCATATGCATTCTGCATGACATGTTTTCTGGATTCAATATGCCAATGCACCTCTTTATATGCTTTGCCGATTCTATAGGCTTATATTGCTTGGTTCCGAGCATGTCGGATATGGAACATTCCATGCCGCCTTCATTTGCCGCTCGCTGCGCATCGAGCTATGTTTACCCGACACCAAGTCGATCTGTGGGGAATTTAACGCTATTTGACTTGAGGAAGGTGTTGGTAGAGTATTTCAGCCTGGAATGTGGTACAGTTCCGCAGAACAACTACCCATCGGCGGAATTCTCCCCCCAAGGCGATACTCGACACCGTTCCGGGGAAGATTCTTGGGTGGAAGGCGTGTTCGTGCCTGGCACCTCTGTTGCTTTGGCGGCACCTGCAGACGCGGCCCGGGTATCTTCAAGGCGCATACACCTTGCCCGGACACTGGGTAAACGCTGCACCTTTCGTTCGCACGCACGCCGATCCAACAACTTGCACAGAGATAAGACTAGTACGCATTGGTTACGACCGATCTTCAGCGTTTCAACCTGGACGGATGCTCTAAACGGCACGTAGGGCTGCCTCATATATGCTCTTGCTGCCCCTGAGCAGAGGCGATGCGCAATTCGCAATACCCCGGGCCAAACAAGGGCCGACGATGCCCCAAGTCGCAACGTCACTGCGAAAATGCGGCCGGCTGGGCCAGCTCGGGCGGAATCAAGATTCAATCGATGTGATCCCTCGACTTGGGGGTGGAGAGTTGGCTGCAGCTGACCAACGATGGCGATATTCCCGCAATCGCCGATCATCACCCGCTCCGCCACAGGCGCACAGTGTTTGGTGGGCCATGCCAACCGTATCGCGCGGGAATCCGGCCAGAGCAGTCCACGGCCGAAGTTCTTTGCGGGGGATCCACCGATAGCGACCAGCTGGTGAGCCGGTGCCGCTGGTGAGCAGCCGCCTGAGAACGGCTTGGGCTCAAGAGTTTATGGAGCAGCCCGATTAGAGTCGAACAGACACCAGGCTGCTCTTCCTTTGTGACAAGCACTTGTCCTGTAGAATGCTGTCGCGCTTGACCTATCGGATTTTTCCCGCATTCAAGAGGGCGTGTCGGCTAGTCGTGGTCATCGGCAATCGCACCGGTGTCGGGCGGTCCTATGCGAGCTAATCGGGTGCCCAGCTCGCATTTGCCATGTGGGGCAATCCTTTCCCATTTGTCTGTGTCCTGATCTAGACAAAAATTTTACGTATATATGCGCTGGACTCGTCGAGCTAGTTCCCGGTTTCGAAGGCGGCCACACAGTCCGGCCGGTGCACCGTGCGCCATTCGGTCCGAGATTGAATTCAAGCATCCCGAGCCTGAGCCTCTGATCACCTCCCACTGTCCAATCTCTACCTCGACCTTTGCCCTCGCTCCACTCTGTCCAGCCTTGAAGCCGCAACAGGGGCGAGTTGTGCTGCGTGAGGCATTTGAGCGATGTGAGTCATATGTCGAGCCTCGAGTCCCGCTACTTTAGGGGCCATCTCCCCCTACTATGCTATTCTGGTTCCATCACTGCATGCTCGGGTTCATGTGACGAGGGCCACACCTTGCGGCGCACCTGCGATGGCTGATGTGTCATGGATGTGGTACTTGCTTTCCTCTGCCCAGTTCGGGTCCACAGCCTCGTAGATCGCCCTTTTATTCCCTGTCCCAGCCCACGACAGCCCACCTTCCACCGTTCTGATGCCCGCTGGAAACCTCTCCGTGTCGGCGCTAACATATTTTTTCTCGATAGATTTCGTTATCAATTCTCTTAAAGCCTCGAGTCTTTGTCGTCCTTGACCCGCCATCCGTCCGGGCGTTGCTGGCTGCTCCTCTTTGAACACTCATCATTTGACCCAGGAACGCTAGCTCGGCAAAGGTGCGTCTTGACCGACTTAAGCTTCCACCGCACCATCTGACCAAATTCAAAAACAATTTCCCCTTTAGGTCACTCAAGACTCTTTATAAGTCTGACCGGCTCCACTCCTCGCCTGCCTCTTCTCGTCCTCGAAGCTATGGACCTGGATACCAACTGGTGCCCCGTCTGCGGTTCGTACCTTTATTTGCGAATTATGGGCGAGCCATTGACGCCCAATAGACCGCCTCATTCCTCCCGAGAGGGTAACAATACCCGCAGCTCCCGAGGTGGATACCACAAAGGCCGCCAGCGATGCAACCCCAAAACCCAAGTTGGCCGCCAGACCACCCATTCTTCGTCGCCATACCGCAAATACCCGTTTAAATAGCAAATCAAATGCCCCGGCGTCCAAATCGACCGGCGCAGACAACACTCAGGCCGCTCCTGCCAGGCCTCGCACCGTCATTTCCCGGGAGCCGTCTGCGCTCTATTGCTCCGAGTCTTGCCGTGAAAAGGACCAGCTGTCGTCCGAGCGCTTTCAGCTGTCGTTGGAGACCATGTTCTCAACCGGTCCATCGTCCACTAGCTCTTTGTCTAGTCCTCTCTTGGTTTCTAGCAGCGAGAGCGACGTAGACCCGGACCTCTTGACAAACGAGAGCTATTTCGCGCAGCTGCGTATTCACGGGCGGAGTAGACACCAGTCGCCGAGTCTCGACAAGACTCCGTGGTCTCATACCCCGCAGAGTGCGAATTCGACGGCGACGACGACAAGCTCCAGCGAGGACCTCCCGGCCATGGGTCCCGTCGTCAGAACGCACCCTCCCCCGCCTGTCACCACGTCGAGCCACCGCCGCCCTCTGAGCTATTCACACAACCCTTCACCCTCGGCTGCTCGGGACGTGAATGTTTCTCTCTATGCAGCATACCCTCTGACGTTTCACCGGACTCGCTCGGGAGACGGGTCGGCTCGGTCCAGGAAAGATAGCCATGCTAGCGGTACAAGCCTCGACTCGCCGCGCCCAGACGAGACCGGAGGGATACCCACCGAGGCCTCGACAAAATCCGAAGACATCACGCCTACGCAGAGTCTGTACGGCATCAACACGGTATCCGCCCAAGGACTGTTAGTCCGACCCGCGATGCTACGTGCCAAAACCGCCGCGCCTCTCTCTCCCGTCTCGCCCGTCTCAGACTCGGCACCCCGACTATACCCACCGCAATACCCCTCTTCACTCCCCGCGTCTAAATTCGGGTTCACGCCCATGTCGACGCCCACATCGCCCTCGGCCTTGAGAAAGCCGACTAAAGGGGACCCGCTGCGGCCCCGGAGGCGGTCGGATAATATCTCGGAAGAGGTGCTGACTGAGGCGAGTCGGGTAAAGAGCTGCGAACAGCTGGCGGGGCAAAAGACGCCGTTTTTGCCCATGTATCCGGCGTTGATGCCCGTGCCGTGTACGAGGGTCGTGCAAAAGGTCGTGTTGGAGCTTGGGGAGGATGGTGTGGAGCGGATGGTTCAGAAAGAGGTTGTCGAGGAGTATTATGAGGAGCGTAAACGGTGAGTTGGTTTGGGTACCTGTTGGATGTGGGCTGATTGGTTCTGGGCAGGTTGTTCCATTTTAATACGGAGGTCAAATGAAAGTAATGCTTTATGTTCCGCTGGGAGCTTCTCTCGGTGATTTAATTATTGTTTTGTCGTGTTTTCTGGCTGGTTCTGGTAATTGCATGAATTATTGGTGGTAAAAATACCCCCAGGTGGGTCTGCGGGCCAAACAGCGCGCATAAGGTTGGCGCTTGGAGAGTAACTGTCCCTACATACATGCACTACGGGGTTTTCTCTTGGGCAAAACGCAGCTAAAAGCCTTATATAAATTCATTTGTCCTGATACAACCTTCATCGTGTTTTGTCAAGAGAAACCCTCCAATCCACTGTAGTGGTGGGATTTGGCGAGACTGCGTCCATGTCACTCCCATATGTTGCTACCGTGCTCCCATCGATGATTCTGTCGCAACAGCGCTGAACACCCCAAGCTCACTTGCGGGTGCGACTCGACTCATGGCAAGGCACGCATCACGGCACCTACTATTTATAGTCGACTTTCAAGGGATCGGGGGCAGACCTGGGCGAGTTGCGCAAACTGGTTCGCCTTTTACGTGCAACTGTGTTAAGCTAAATTAGGACAGAACATAAACCATGTAGGTAAACTATGGGATAGTTTTATGTTCAAAGCAGAGTACCCCCACTAGCTTTTCTATACCGGTTTGTTGCATCTGAACCGTCGAGAGTGGGAACTAATCCGGCGGGAAAGCGCTCTGTTCTATAATTTGAATATACGAGACTGGGCATGCCCTGCACTTGACCACATCGGGGGGATCGGAAAGACCCGGGGCGAGTTGGACAAAAGTTCGATTTCCAAAGGCAGTTTGATAGGGGGTATTCTGGAAGGCGGGCAGTGAAGCGTGCACGCTACCGAGCAGGTGAGACGGAGCGACCTGTGGACAAATGCCTACTGTAGTCTGCTTAATAAATAAAAAAGTCAGCGCAGACGAGGAAGTATAACAAACGTGGGTCTGAGCCCCATCAATACGCAAAGAGGTGGGGGTGAGCGTGGTCGAGGGCTGTAAAGGAATGAGCCTAATGAATTGGTTCCTGTTTCTCTGGGCTCAAACCGCTTCGAATTGAGGGCTCTCAGGGCAAGTGAGTGTGTGCCAAGAAATAGCGACTGTTTAAGCGTTATCGGGCCAAGACGTTCTGCAGCCAAGCTGTCAATTCACTGTGGTGGGGGCGTTGCTCCACCGGCGGCTTGTACGTTCCTGCACTACACCTAGCTTGTTGCAGCCTTGACCGCGTTTGTTGCTACAAAGGAGATTGGGCAGCTTGGTCTCCTTGGCATGGCTGCCAAGCCCAAACACGAATAGCGTGTAGCATGCTGTAGGTTTCTAAGTGTGGAGTCAGCCGCCGGCTGCATCCGACCGGAGGGGGGATTTAGCCAGGTGGGGTGACAGGTATAGCGCCTCCGCAATCCAACATACCATTTGTAGGACAATCTCCTCTTCGCAGTCTGGAGTTTGGGGAGGTGGCTCCTGCACTTTCGGAGTCCCTGCCGGTGCTCTCTTGGCGACAGATAGACTGCCTCCAACATGTGATTCGATCACCGAATCCTCAATGTCACCCAGGATATCCCCTACCTCTATGCACACTTACTTTGCCTGCGACGTATCTGCAGCGCTTGGGGTAGCGTAGCCACGGTCTACGTCAACAGACCGGGAATTTGAACGGTTCCGCATTGGGCAACTCTTCAAACCGAACTTGTACTAGTCCCTGTCGGCTGTCGGCTACATACTAAGCTCCACGCCCAGAGCTGAGCCTGCCAAGCAGTGGCAACACCGTGCAACAAGCCGCGCCGGTCACTGCACAATCTCAATCATGGGCTAGCACCACGCATTTTATGAGGACTTGGCCTTTTGCCATAAGATCCCCCGGTCCCGGCTCTCCCTCGGTCGTGCGCCTCGCTCTGCGCTTTGACGCTCTGTCCTCCCCTGTATTGTTAAGATCTTACGCTTTGCTGAACTATTCTGGATTGATTTTCTGGCAACTTCGTCTTTATGGCCTCTGTTGGCGTAGCTAGCCCCCTGCAGGAGATCGTGCTCTACAATGGGCGATGGTGGAGGCATCGTCGTGAGTGGCCCGCTCTACATGCTTGACACCGATATATATATATATATTTGTACAGACCTTTTAATTCTCAATCTGATGCTGGTCATCCCGTTGGTTACATCATATGCAAACGGCTTTGGTGGGCACCTATTCCTCCCCTACGCTATTCATACCGTTCTATAACGTGCTTGGAGAATAGACAGTTCGATGATGAACGGACTCCAGTCTGTGGTACAGTGGGAAGAGTACTTTGGTAAGCTGACCCACTCGGTATCACCATGATCTCACCCATGTCGCCCAGGCTACCCAACATCCAAGCAACTCGGCCTCTTCAACGCGATCCAAAACGTCGGGTGAGCATCCCCTACATTTGAGCGCATGCCGGGCCTGACCTGGCTGCGCAGAGCACTGTGCGCGCTACCTCCAGCTCCCTTCATCTCGGACAAATTCGGTCGTCGCGTCGGGATATTCAGCGGGGCGTTCATCACTCTCGCCGGTGCAATTGTCCAGGTGCGCTTTCCACTTTTGAATAGGAGACCGGCACTCAAGGTGGTGACTCGGTAGACGCTGACAAGAAATCTGCCCGCGTTTATCGCGGCTCGTTTCTTGATTGGTTTCGGCACGGCGCTTGTAAGTTGATCCACTCTTATGCGGATGCCCATCTCTGTTGTAAGCTGACATGGGTCATGTGTTCTAGGCGATGATGGCCGCGCCACTCCTAATTTCCGAGCTTGCATATCCAACACACCGCGCGCCGCTCACAGCATTGTACCACTGCCTGTGGTTCTCTGGCTCGATTGTTGCAGGTGCGTCCCCTTATCCCCTTTCCATACAAACGCTAACGGAGGACGACTTTAGGCTGGTCTACATTTGGTACATTTCGGATCCCTGGTGACTGGTCCTGGCGCATTCCGTCTGCTCTCCAGGCTCTCCCGAGTTTGATCCAGTGCGTACTCGTATGGTTTATTCCGGACAGTCCTCGTTGGTGTACGTCGTTTGTTCTACGCTCAATGTTCCCGGAAAATGGGTTGCTGATAGCCGCCATAGTAATATCTGTGGGGCGAGAACAAGAGGCGCTAAAGGTGTTGAAAAAGTGGCACGCGGGTGGGGAGGAGAATAATGGCCTAGTACATTTCGAGTATCACGAGGTTAAACGAGCGATCGCGTCGGAAGCTGACCAAGGTGAGAGCTCGCTTGTACCCCTTGCCGCCGCCTTCATCTCCCGCAATTTCTCCGGGGATGCTGAATGGACGTTGCCCAGACTGCTCGGGATGGCTCGACCTGTTCCGTACACCAGGAAACCGCCGGCGCATGCGGATTGTTATTGCCATCGCTCTGTTCTCGCAGCTGAGTGGGAATGGGTTGATCGGTTATTATCTTGAGCGGGTATGTCGTTTTTCAGTTTAGAATGTACGAGAGGTTGGGCTGATGGTGGTATGCGCGGGCTAGGTGTTGAACGGGATTGGGATCACGAGCTCTAGGGATCAAACATTGATTAATGCTTGTATTGCGATGTGGAATAGTAAGTCTCCGAGCCTGTTATTTTGGTGGGTGAATAACTGACTCGGGGGTTAGTCGTCTTCGCTGTCGGCGCATCCATGTCTGTCGATAGGTTTGGGCGACGAAAACTATTTTTGACGAGTAACATTGGAATGGTATGTCCTTATGGCTTTCTCGGGCATTGGCTGACCACTCTGCTTTGGGCAGCTCATTAGTTTTGCAGCCCTTACGGCCTGCGCTTGGGTATACCAAACCACAGGGCAGAGACGCGCGGGACATGGATTCCTGGCGGTGATATTTGTGTACCAGGCTTCGTATGCAATAGCCTATACTCCTCGTACGTCCTTTCATCCGATGTGGGTACATGCGCTGACTTGTTGGGGTGGGATAGTGTTAATTTTGTATACGGTTGAGATAATCCCGTTCTTCTTGCGTGCCAAGGGGCTGGCGGTGGTTTATTTTGCGGTGATGTCGGCACTAGTTTTTAACCAGTATGTGCGTATTTTCAGTTCTTTTATTTCTGGGCGGCCTGTTTATGGAGGTTCGTTGACAGACGGACCCTATCGCTCTCGAAGCACTCAAGTACAAGTACTGTGAGCCCAGGTCTTGTTTGAATGACATTATACGAATGAACTAATCAAAGTGGCGTAGACCTTATATTTACGATTTGGCTCATATTCGAGCTGGTGTTTGTGTATTTCTTCGCTGTCGAAACAAGAAACCGATCGCTGGAGGAGACTGCTGTGAGTATTTCACTTTTCTGCCCCTACCTGTGATCACTGAATTGTTTTTAGGCCTTGTTCGACGGAGACACGGCGTTGCCCGATGTGGAAGAAGGCTCGAGACCCAGGGACGCGATGGTGGATCACACAAGCCTGCAATCGAGTCGGGCATCGCTGCCACTTCCCCCACAACCTCTTCTGCGCAAGGGAGTGATAGGCAAACCACGAATGTACGTGCGACTTGGCGCAGCATTGCTGATGGCTACCTTGCTGACACGTTGGTTGTTGCTGCCAGGCTCGATGGCAGGGAAGGGTTTCAGTTGTACGACTTGCGTGGAAAACCTGGATCGCAGTCGTATGGGAGCCTGTAGTTATGGATCTAACATGATTTTATGGTAATCTATTTTGGGGGTCTATGGGGGGGGTGGTTTTTGGGATCTTAATTGTTTTCATCTAATTTTTTTGTATCACTGTTTTTGTAATCTACACCTGTGGGGAAAATCGTGGTGCAATTATAATGAGAACTTGATTTTGCGCGTGGATGGTGAGGACGGTGTTCAGACCCAGGGATGGATGATTATTAGTTTGCCTGTTCGTGTTGATGATGGTTGATGATGGTGCCGTGAATGAAAGTTGTGTTGAAACACGGGGAAGGCGTGAATGGTTCAAAAAGAGATTGCCGAGGAATATTACAAGGAGCGTTAATAAGCAGTGATTTGGGGGTTTCAGACGCTCATTGACTAGGAGCGGGGACGAATGCATATATGCGTGTATATGACAGGACGGGCGTGATAGAGCTGTAGGATATGATAGGGCCCCACGACCGCCTCAGGCGAGGGTGGGACGCAAAAGGACGAGCTCGTGATAGGAGTATGAGCCGTACCACGTGTTCTGGTCGCCGGGCTCAAGTGCTGCTCGCGTGGGTCCTCCGTTCCTGCAAATTAGAGCCGGGTCGACCCCAATGAGGGTGATGGTTGTCGGCTGGATCTAGTGTCTGGATAACCTTATCCTGCTGGCTGGCAATCTAGGTTTCGGATGCCCTCCAGCTTTACCACCATGATACAAACACCAGAGCTCGCTTTAGCGGTCTCAAGGTATATTGACAAGAGCGACATTGCTCGCTTGGGCCGCACTTCTCGACAGATGTTCTACATGTTCATGCCGTTGGCTTGGGAGCACGTCTCTGGTGCCGCACAGCTCCTTGTCCTTCTTCCTGGGGCAAAGATTGAGCGATGCGATAAAGAGGAAATCATCGCAAGTTGTTTCTTTCTCGGAGTACTAAGGGACTTGGCTCATACTTTGCCTGTGGCCCGTAGACGTTACCAGCCGCGATGGATGAAATAGACTGCTCGCGGTTCCATATCTATGCTGGGTTCACAAAAAAGCTCGAGGTCTTTCCAAACCACCGTACATATGCGCTAAAACATTGGCAAGACGCTCTCAGCTATGCAGAACATCACCCCCTACTACCTAACCTAGTATCCGTCATCTTTGATACTAAAGTCTTTGAAGCACACCCTCAGTACTTGTGGGCGCGTATGTTTCTTTCCCCAAAGCTCCAAGAATTTCGGATAGCTGTGTCAGACTCCAAGGTACCACTCAACACCCCTTCCTCCGCAGCCAGTGCCTTGTTAGTTACCCTACTTGACAAGTGTCGCGAACTCCGCTGCTTGAGTTTATTCCCTAGTCTGACCTTGCAGCCACACGCTGATGAGGGTTATCTGTTCGAGGGTCATCTGGAGCAATTCAAGAATCCTTGGCTGGCTAGTAATTCGCTTCAAGAGCTATCTACGAATACGAACATGTTTTCTACACTATCTCGGATAAGCTCCCTGCCATCTCTCACCCGTCTCCGAGTTTACGACGATCCTGTAAAGGAAGGCGATTGCTCTTTGGCGTCTAGGCATGACTTTCCTTGTCTGCGACACCTCGGTATATACAACTTGGCGAATCATGCCACTATCGAGGAACTTTGGCGGATCTTAGGTCAACCTAACCAGCTCCTCACGCACCTCGAACTCGAGTTCACACCCCGATTTTGGAGGGCTGGGGGTTGGCCATACGGCAAGAGCCCTGTCATGGTCGAAGTCGTTTCGTTCCTGGTAGCTCACAGTCCACGAGTCACCGATTTGTCCATGCACTGTCTCCCTGCATTGCTCTACGAGGTACGATCCGTACCGACCACTTCGGTGATGCAGCTGCTACACGCCTTGCCTCTGGAGCGCTTGTGCATTATTGGAGCACGACTGGAGAACCTTTTAGATGGCGTCCTCCAGCATACGTTTATTCACATGAAGATACTCGAGCTGCCACACCAGTGCATATCCATATCCATGCTCCCCTGCTTTGCCGAGCATTTACCGAATCTGGAGTATCTATCTTTAGATTTGCAACTGAAACACGCCGATGAGCTCATCAGCAATGATAAAAAGGCACTCGCCCTTCGCGTCCTGCAGAGTAATTTCCTGGTGTTTGACCCTAATTACTATCAATTCTTCCAAAAAATCGCACAAGATGGGTATTCAATGGCGTATTCGCTAGCAAAGTGCGTACAACTCGGCTTGTTAGGATACATACGCTAATAGGAAATGGTAGATCACTGTATATGCTCTATCCGAATGTGCAGCTCGAGACACATCTATATGTCTCAGACTTCTTTCGGTACAAGAGCAAAGAATGTGTCAGTCCGGAAAAGGCGGTCGATCTCATCAACCGCCAGCTAAAAACGTTGCTCGGGTTGAATCAAGGGTCGCAGGCGGAGGACGTAGACTTTGAGTCGGTGCAAATCTTAAACGAGGGAGCATGGGGTCGATGCTTCACATAAAATCAGCCTTACATTAGTAAACAAACCGTGATTTTGTATAATAGAACCGTGGCACTTTGGTGCTCGAAGCGACTGAAATGTGTTCGGGTAAATGCGTATGCTTTGTAAGGGTCGCTTGGTCACTCGCCGTTCAACCTGCCTGATTGGGCTTGCTGTGACGCCATTGGACCTCGCGTGTTTGGTTATCGTCTTGCTCCGGACACCGATCTCGAGCAACTATATGAGATAAGGCGCCTCGAGCGAACACATGGCCAACGGGTATTTCATTAGGTATACCCGACCACCACGGGGTCCCCGCTTCAACAAGCGAGACACCTCAACGACTCCTTCATATACGCCTATCACCCCCTGCCTCCGCAACCATCATGGATTACGACAAGACAGCTGCTGCTCTTGGCCTGCTTTCGCTACCGACGGAGATCCTTCTTCAGGTACTGTTGGCTGTCGACGAGCCGTGGGCTATTCACCGTACAGCCAAGCTTTTTCTCGCCATATCAGAGGTGGGTCGAGCGCTTTTGAATCAGTGCGTTAGCTAAGGAGCTGTTTAGGATGAGCATTACCTCTACCTGCGTGATACCTCTCTTCCCCTGTCGCTTATTGTGTGGAATGCGATCAAACGTCGTGGTCCACTTTTGACCCCAGAGTATCTCCAGCGTCTGCTCGGTGAGCACTAGTATCTTGCCCTTGCCCCTTTTCCTTGACCCGTTTTGGCCAGAATTCGGCGCCCCAGTGCCTATCGCGTTTGCCCAGCTCCTCACAAATCCGAGAATCCCGCGTCCTGCCCCGGCCCGGGCCCTGCACGCGACTCTAGTCGCTCTTCCAGCGCGCACGCGAGCGCTTATCGTAGCCGCTCATATTCAAGTGCCTTCCCTAGACGACGATGGCCCTATACACGGCTTTGTCTGGGATGCGCTTATTCACGACGACGACCAGCGCGTATTCGAGTCGCTGTTTGGCGCGCCCAGCAGTCGGTCTGTCAGCGCCTCTGCTCGCGCCCTTTTCGATATTCGGGGATTCGTCCCGTTTTGCGGAGGTCGGAGCGATGCGGAACGGGGTGTAGGGAGCTTAGAAGGCGCGTTTGACGTAGCGTTTAGTATGTCTCCGGCTTTGAGCTTGAATCGTGCCATTAACCCAAATCCGTTTGTCCCAATCCAGAATGCATCGCCCAAACTCCTTCCAACCCGTCTCTACTTTCAGCCCTGCTTGCTTCAACGACTGTGCGCACGCTCATTGCGACCGACGAACATGATCTCAAGTCCCGCTTGCTCGTTAACGCATTCACTATTGCTGGAACACAATGCGCAGCTCGCTTGATGCAGGAGCGGGCATTTTGGCGGCCTCGGTTGGACGTAATAGATGCATTATTAAGACTCGTGAGTTCCATCCGTGATGGCAAGTCCAAACGGACACTAAAAATCCATGACAGACACCCGCAGAACTGGATATCAATAGCTTCATGGAAAATGTGACGACCCCTCCCTCGGCCTGGCCACTATCACCACGCGAGTCTTCTTCCCTAGCCTTATCTTCCCCCACAACCAGCCGATATCCGGCTCGTTCTTATTGTTTCCCCAACCCGGAACACACCATCAACAGCATCGCAACGCAACTTCTTGCACAAATCGACCTCCATGCTCGGACGGAAGACGGGCCAGCCTGGTTCCTCGAATACCACATGTCGCTCGGCAGGATCTATACTTACTATAGCCAGTTGGATGGAGCTGGTGAAGCTTTGTGCACTTCGTTGGAGTCAATGGCTTGCGTAGCGGTCGATGAGCTATTCAATTCCAAGCAAGCGGCAGAGAGGAAGCACGAAGGGAGGGTATCTGAAACAACAACTGCTTGGGCACTGTGCGAGAAGTTCGGACCTAGGCCGAGGGAAAAGGTTTTGGGTGCCGTGAGGGCCAAGATCGGGCAACTATTTTATGGTAAGGATCGACCATGTTTTTCTAGACTTTTCTAGCGGTTGTTTGCTGGGAGGACGCTTTGACGAACTCGCTATGGATATAGTGTTATTTCAGTCAGCTCACATTTCTCTCAGATCAGGCCCTCAGTTCGGAAGCCCCTAGCACCTTTTCCGAATGGGGAATGCATGCGTACCTCATTGCCCGACTTGACCCGCAAGACCGACGGCGTGTACTGGCAGGGGCGAAGGCAGGTGAAGTAGGAGCCTTGGGCAACGATGACGCACGCAGAAGGTTTTTGGACTCGGGGCTGCCACTCGTCGTTTTGGAGCTCGCTGCGTAGATTATGACGACCTAATACGATGTTTTTATATAAGCTTGAGCCTTGCCAATGTGTGTTTATCTTCACATTTGTTCTAGACACTTGTTACAGTTTCTGAGCAGTACGTTTGAGGACAAAGATTGTGTGATACACTTCTGGAGCATGCACGTTCTCTTTTGTTTCAGTGTGGGCAAGTGTTCGTTCTGTGTATTCGAGCTGCCAAAAGTCGCATGCCCGCGACCCTCGTTTGTCTCGGGAAGTCAGGAAGTCAAAACGTCCATTCGAGTAAGACACGGCGAGCCAAATAGATCCTGGCATTGCTAGCGCGGCTAGGTGCAGAGCAAGGACCTCCACAGGGTGAGTGTTCTCCGCTCCCCCAGCGAGCAACGGTGTCGTAATGTCCCGGCCACACGCAATTGCATCTGCGCATGATTTGTCTATTATGACTGTACGCCCGGGGCTGAAAACTTGGCCTATCAATGTCCAGTCCAATAGGTCCAAGACCTCCCACTGCATGGTTGTATTGCCGAAACGAGCGAGTTCAGCCGCCTGCATTCGTTCGAGAGCTGGTGCAACATAGTCTATGTTGATAATTGTTATATTTGAAGTTGTAGGTCGCCCTTCAACTAGTTGGCGAAGGTCAAGCGAGAGCTCCGAGTTGCCACAACCAATGTGAATGATTCGTAGTGGCTTTGTATCAAGGTCATCGAGTACTCGGGTGATCTGCGGGAGGAGCGAGGATGATGCAATAAGCCATTCGAAATTTTGTTCGCGTTCGAACCGAGATGTCCAGTAACCTTTGGACGAGTAGTCCAGTGCGGATGCGCCAGTCCGGGGCCGAGATGGTGATGCAGAGGACATGGGGTAGTGTAAACGCCGAGAGTAAATTTGGATATCTCCTGGATCTTCCTGGTCACGACCACAACATGCCATCGCAAACCCCGCCACCACCATTCCGGGTGCTTCGTGCACACACAGTGCAGATAAACACCCTACAATTCACTCTAGATAATGAATATTTGATCACTGGGGATAGTTCTGGACGAGTTACGGTTACTTCTACGCGGACTTGGAGGCCAGTGGCGGACTGGGCAGCCCATACGGATAGCGTACTCGGCGTGCAGGAGTGGGAAGACCAGGTTATTACGTGCGTGACGATACCATCATATATTGATTAAATTAAATCTAGTCGTGAGGTAGCCATGGCCGCGACTACAAACTTCATGTTTGGCGACTCACCCCAGCTGTCCCCCTTCTCGCTGACGCCGCTGGTTCCCCAACACTCGCGACTCCAACTATTGTATTCTCTTTAGACGTCAACACACTGAACCATTGTCGCTTCGCGCTCTGCCCAACTACTCAGGGCAAGGCGTTACTCGCTCTACCAAATCTTGTCGAATCAGAGTTGATTGATGTGTGGGACATCCCAAGTGCAACGAGGCTGCATGCAGGGATTGGAACCATCAAGGGTGCAGCTCCGAGAAAGCCATTTTCAGATGAGGGGAGGGGTATATACGAGGCAGGTATGGAATCGACCCGGAAACCTAGGCGCTAATCCAACAACCGTGTGAGTGAGTAGGAATCGCGATGTCACTTCACATCTCGCAGACGCCTACGCACCTTCGTGTTCTCGCCGCATACGAGAGTGGAGCCGTCTCGCTCTGGACCCGCGCTCGATCGGATCCACATATGTCTGTGGAAGGACAGGGCTGGAACCTGGCGTGGAGCGCAAAGCATCATCTCGAGGCCGGTACGTAACGCGGCTACTTTACGCTTTCATAAAGTTTGTGTGACGTCATGTGGAGTTAGTGATGGCAATGACCGTAACCCAGGATAGCACGTTGGCGGCGACCGTGTCAGCAGACCATATGGTGTGTCGATATAGCCTAGGCTACAGTCCAGGCCATCCGGAGGAGTCCTTCGACCCTTTGACAACGAAGTACCCTGGAAATGGTGCTGTCGCGTTTCGCGCTGATGGCCGAGTACTAGGCACTGCCGGCTGGGATGGTGCAGTTAGGCTTTACTCTACTGGTCGAAGGTACGAGGACGATACACAATCTTTCTTCCTAACAGCCAGGGAGTACACCTGGAACGCTCACCGAATACCTGATATTCATAGGAAGATGCGTCCCTTAGGAACCCTGGAACACTTTAAAGAAAGCTGCTTTGCTCTCACATTCGCGAACAATGCTCGGGAAAATGGAAGTAATGCTAGAAAAGGGCTCTTGGAGAGCCGGGACGCTGGGAAGGCTTGGTCGGACGGGGAAAACGAGGACGCTGTGGCGCTCACAGCCGAGCTAAATGCACGTTCGCGGTGGCTCGCAGCGGGCGGAAAAAATGGTCGCGTAGTTTTGTGGGAACTGGACTCATTCGAGAAACGTTGAGCTTGGAGCTCCACAGAGGCTTCACACGGAATGTAGCGCTTGTGAGCATTACCTAGATATCGCCCGGTTGGCAAAAATATAAACATCATTGACTCATACAGTCCTCAATCGACACGGAATTCCGCAGGAACTTTATCTGAAGGGAAGGCTTGGTTATTCGAACAGTCACCAATGACGTATTAGAGGCTTGCGGGACGCAGCCTAGGGAGGAAACACGAGCACTACTCGGCCGCGGAAGAGAGGGATTGGGGTGTCCTCGGTCTCCTGTGGGGCCCACCGAGGCACGCCGACTGCGGCCTTGTGGTTTTTCGTTTTCCCACCACCCCTCCCTTCCCAGTACATTAGGCACACCTAAACGTACGCATACATACTGAGTCTAGCGCCCCACCCAAGCCTGCAATCCCCACGCTCGCAGTCTAGACGACCCGGCCAACATCCAATGCCGCCTTCGGTGGCTTGGGTTCCCCACACGCACGCGTCACCAGGTATCTGGGACACAGCTCAAGGTCCCGGCCCGAAGGCTGAGCCATCTAAATTGAAATCGCCCAAACTGTATGCTGGTGGAAGGTGACGTGTAGACCCTGTTATGACATGCTTTGGCCTGTTTGTCTTTTCTTGCTCGAGCAAAATCTTTCATTTCCTTACCTGTGCTATCGCCGTCTATACCCTTTCCCATGGGCTCCGAAACAATCCCGTGAAAACCCACATAACGGGCATCAGCAACACCGTAACATGCGGCACCTAAACCCCGGCGCGGAGGTGCTATCCTGGAGAAGGGAAAGACGCTTGTGAGTGGCTTATATTTGAGGCATGTGCCCTCTCCCACCAGTCTTACGCCAGAGCTCTTACGATGGTTGGTAAATCACATGTACCATGGCTCTTGTACTCATTCTTGCTGATTATATGCAGTCTAAACCCAACCCCATCGCATTTGACCACACGCCCTTTCCTAATCTAACAACCCCTATCCAAGGCCAACCCAAACCGCTTGTATCCGTGTCTACGCGGTTCAACCCCGGAAAAAAGGACGTACAAGACGCAAACGTCGTACTGATAACTGAAGATCAGGTCTACTTCTACGCGCACCGAGAGATTTTACTCAACCGTTCTTCGAACAACTTTGGGTCACTGCTGTACGATCCTGCACATGATGCAGAGATGGAGGTGGACGTGTCGCAGCCTATGGATGCAGCAGATCTAGTAATATTGCCGGCTATTATCGCAACGGCGTACACAGCAGACATACTGAACGTTGTACTCCATTTTATTTACGGTTTCTCCGTCGAATCTTATCGCCCCGCGCCCGCTACTCTCCGCGTGGCTACCACCGCGCTCTCCGGTTTGGGCTACAGTCTTGCCGACGTCTTCGTGCCTCACTCGGAACCCTACATGCTTTTTTTGCAGGCCGGGGTCCTCGAGCCATTGGCCATGTATGCAGTAGCCGCCCGGTATTCCCTCGAGTCTTTAGCGGTCGCCGTCAGCACGTTTACGCTTGCGATACCTCCCAGCGACATATCCGACGAGCTTGCCCAACAAATGGGCCCAGTGTACCTCCGCCGACTCTTCTGTATGGCTTCCTTGTTAAGTCTTTTTTCTTTGGTGCTGATTTGAGCTCACATAGTTCTCCATCTTGGCCGAGCGGAGGCGCTCAAACGATTGCTATATCCTCCTCCTCTTCCACACCCATCTCCCGTTCCCAGGTGTGACCCACGTACCCAACAAGAGGTGTCCCGTATATGGGCCCTTGCGTGCGCTTCTGCGGTGGTTGAAAATCATCCCAACGAGTTGGTCAAGGTAATTGCGCCTCTTGGCGCGCAACTCTCCTGCCCCAACTGCTGCCAAACGTTGTACGATCGGGTGGCGGCACTGATCAAAGACTGGGGTGCCGTCAAAGCTACAATTTAATTTTTCTTTTCTTTTCACTTGAACACAACTTTGTCTTACCTTTTCGTTTTTCGGGGGATTTTAATTGTGGTCATTTTGTCGTCCACTGTCTGGGTTAAGTGTATTGTGGTTCGGTGTAATGAAGGCTGTGCCGATGCAACTCCCAAATGCACCCTTGATGATTGCGTCACCGCGATCAAAACCATTTTCTGGTCTCCGTAGGTCGAGCTGGTGTTCTTGTGTTCCCGGCTAATGTATGACTATCCGACGCGTCAGTGTCCACAAGGAAGGCAGTACTGGCAGTAATCAATACCGTGCAACCAGCGTTTTCTCAGCAGATTCAACCAACTCCCGCGTCTGTTGGCGACGACGTCATGTCTGAGGCGAGGGACATATTATACACTGTCCCCCTTCTTAATTTTCTCAACGCATACCCAGAACCTGCCTTTATATTATGCACAAGCTCTGTGCCTCATTTCACTTTGGAATTTATATTTGGAAATCCCGCACTTCACACTCTGGTATTTGGTCATGACGATTCCGGGGTGCTCGACAACGACAGTTTCTTCCCTGCCGTGGCGAGCAGCGATGATCTTGCCTGGCTCTCCAACCCGAATCACCCTCAGTCCGTGTCTACTGCCGTTAGCGAGATTCGCACCGTTCACCTTCGCCCAGCATGGCTACCTCGCGATCACACACCGTTTGACCTGGAGCTCACTCCGACCCCCATCGACCTACCCGTGACAATTCCTGGCGTTGGTTCCTCCAGCAAATCCTATGTATTTATCGCAACTCCTCGTAAGGCAGCCATGGATCTACTTCGCTGTGGCCTTCGTACCCAAGGCAGCAAACGCCGGGACTCTCGGTCACCAATAAACGACCCTTCGCCACTAGCCGTGACTATCGAGCCTCATGTCAAGTCCAGGAAAAGCCGATCTGAATCTTCTTCTCGGCACTCTCAGCATATCCACACTAATTCAACGCTGATGCCGTCGCAACTAATTGATATTTTCCCTTGGGAGAAAACGGCTATTGGCCCGAGGACATCATGGCCAGCGACTCTCACCACGATGGTGAAATATTTAATGGAAAAGCCTATATCTGTGAGTTTGAATACGTTCAACGTGCTTATTTAATTTAATTTACTCGTTACAGAGCGCAATCTTTTGGGGTTGGCCAGAGTGAGCGCACATCCCTGTGGATTTGGCGCGGGCTTATTGTTTATAGCCTCGTCATGATTTATAACGACGCATATGCTCGAATAATTGGCATAAAGCATCCTTCAACGTTTGGACAACCTGCGGCGATCGGGGTTCGTAAAACTATTTGCGAGTTAACTTTGGCCACTGACTTCGTTGCAAAGTGGGGCGAACTTTGGGGAATGCTAAAACCAGTAGCTGCGCGTTGCCGCCAGGGAAAATCCACATACAAGACTGACGGTGCGCCGGTTGAAATTTTATGTTCAGTCACTGTATCCTCATAATTTGTCTTCTAGACGTGCTTTTTTTCAACACTCTGACAGATTTACATCTTCCAGAGGAAGTCTATCAGTAAGTTATCTTCGCAGACCTCTGGTTCGAATAACCACCATGATTTTCGTTTGTTGACAATTTCTTCGTTAGGTCCTGGCATTGGACACCGATATGGCAAGAGGACGGGTCCATAGGCGGAGTCTTCAACAGCACCTATGACACTACCCAGAAAGTAATCGCAGAGCGCCGGCTGGCAGTAATGTCAGAAATTTCTGCCAGTTTAGCGGACGCTCGAAGCCGGGATCAATATGCTGAGCGGATACTAGCGGCTCTAGCGAAGAACCCGCTGGAGTGAGTCGGGTTTGGTCGCAAAAATCCTGATACTGACTGTTGAATAGCATTCCGTTCTCCGCATTGTATTGGTGCGAGGTAGAGAATACACGGAACGAAACTTCAGATCCCAAGAAGCCACCTCTTGCTGCGGAGTATTTACGTCGCTTTTTGTCTACAGTTCTCGTCAGCGTCACGCTTACTCTTGCCGGGTCCGTTGGCGTACCTGATGGGCATCCGGTTGCTCCGAAGGTCACCAGATATACACTTGATCCAATGAGCTACCAGCCTATCCAAATGCCGACAGAATCAAACCGTGATCCCGCCTCGTCTGCACCATCCGAGCCTACGCCACACGCCCAACGTAACTCTCCGCTGCCCGCTGCAGCTCGTGCTAGTTCCAGCCCTTCGACTAATTCTCAACCTCCGGTAGGCTTAGAATTCGCGAGCGTCCTTGCGTCTGGTCATATAGAGCTTGCCGATCCTCTACCTGCAAGCTTTGCCTCTGGTCTCGACAGCCGTGGGTTTGGAGATACTCCACGGGCTGCGGCTTTACTGCCAATTAGCACTAGTTCTGGTCGACGTGCCACTGGAGTGGGAAAGTCGCTCCCTTATGCGGTGCTCTTAGTTGGCTTGAATACACGCCGTGCCTATGATGCTGACTATGCAGCGTGGTTGGAGAGCCTATGTGCGGCGTTGAGCAACCAATTGTCGCTCGTGCTGCAGAGGGAGGCTGATGCCAGGATGATCGAAGAAAGGGAGAAGATGGATAAGGCCAAAACACTGTTTTTCACAAACGCATCGCATGGTGTGTCGACGTGGCTTTTAGAGCAGACCTGTTAGCTGATTTTTGTTGTCTCTGGTGGCGGCCAGAGCTTAGAACGCCGTTAACGCTCATCCAGGCACCGTTGGAGCAATTGCTAGCGTCGCAAAACCTGGTCGACTCGTCGCGCTACAAGGTGCAGCTTGCCATGCGCAACGCCAAGCGGCTGCGAAAACTTGTAGATGTATGTCCGTTTAGTTTCTGCCGCTTGCTGTGCGGTCTCATATCATGTCCCACTTTTCAAGTCCATCCTGGATATGAGCAAGCTTGAGGCTGGCCGATTACATGGATATTTCCGTCCTGTTCAGCTGGGCCGAATCACGTTGGATCTCGCAGCTCTGTTTCGAAGCATGGCAGAAAAGAAAGGAATAGCGTTCGAGGTAGTAGACGATGCGGTCAACCCGCCCTTGGTTTATGTCGATGTTGGTAAGTGTTTAGATGCCTTTCCGAGTCTCGTATTGACAACTGCGCAGACTTTTGGGAAAAAATTACTTGTAACCTGTAAGAACAAAGTGCTAGAGCGAGTGCGCCTTTGACTAAAATTCCGCAGACTTTCTAACGCGTTCAAATATACGGTGAAAGGGAAGATAACTATATCGGTTACGTACGATTTAGTCTCCGCATACATGCATGTCCAAGACACCGGTATGTTTCTTTTTCTTGTGCCTCACCTTTTATTCTAACGAATTCTCGAATTTGTAGGGGTGGGCATTCCGAAAGAGCATCTGGATCAGGTATTCGAGAGATTTCATCGTGTAAACAATCTTGTATGTCAAAGTACCTTGCGACCTAATCGTTATTGATAATTAGTATTAGGCAGCCGAGGGTACTGGGATTGGCCTCTCCTTGACCAAGGTTTGTTTTCTCATTATATTCTTGTGTACTTAAGGCTTATGGTTAAGTTGCAGGAACTTGTAGCACTTCATGGAGGAGATTTAACTGTGGTCTCCCGCTCGAACCAAGATTATCCCGACAGTTCTGGCAGCATTTTCACCGTCACGATCCCACAAGGTCGTGAGCATCTCCCAGAAAGTCTTGTCCATGAGACGGACGACCGCAAACCGCACGGCGTTTCTTCCAACGAGCTGGAATAGTGAGCTGAGACTGCTTATTGCTCTCAAACAATATGCCTAATCGTAGTGACCTTAGCTGGATGGGAGCAGACATGGACCAAACCACTCCGTCAATCTCACCCGGCGACGATGAGGGAGAAAGTGCCACTTCTTCGACACTTTTCTTCGAGAAAGACGACACAATACTAGTCGTAGATGATGTGGGGCACATTATTCCTCTAACCTGAGTGGAAATTGTGCTGAAACATTTACATGCAGAATGGGGATATGAGAGGCTACATTCGCAAAATACTCTCCCCCTATCTTACAGTTCTTGAGGCGCGCGATGGCTACGAGGCATTGAACATCATTAAATTCCAAAAACTCAATGCGATACTTTGGTGATTGACAAACATTCCCTTATTCGGTCCAGTATGCTGAATGTACTTGCAGCGATGTGATGATGCCTGCGATGAGCGGCTTGGATCTTCTAGCCAAAGTACGAGAGGAAGGGAAAACAAAGCTAGTCCCGGCTATCTTTGTTACTGCGTCGGACGATGGTTCGTTAAACGTTCCCACGTTGCTTGTTGTATTGAAGCTAACGGTTAATAGTCAATTTACTCAGCGGCAAGGTGGAGGGCGTGGTTGATTGCATCACCAAACCTTTCAGAGTCAGGGATCTACTAGCTCGGGTGCACCTCCAAGTACAGTTGGGCAAACGTCGAATTAATCTGGAGGAGGAATTCGAGGTTCGATCGCGCGAGCTGAAAATTCTAACCGATCTGTCTCCGGTTAGTATTGCGGTTTAGCACACGCTGTCAATGACCTTACGCCGTATTTGATCTTTACCAGGTTGGAATTTTCCGGACAAACGCGACGGGCAAGTATGTAAAGACAGAGGGGGATTCGACATGGATTGCTGTTCTAAATTCTTCTCCTCAGGTTGACCTATCTTAACCAGACGTGGTATCAAGTGCTCAAGTACCCCCCTGAACGAGACCGCGAAGAGTGGCTGGAGCAGTACGCAAATTTCCGTGACATGTTGCTTGTCCGTTTTTAACACTTTGGCTAGTATACATCCCGTGAGCACACAAGATGTACTGCGGATATGGCGTGCCTGTTTTGAGGATTTCAAGACATCGAGCGTGGTAAGTCGAGGGATAGCTTGTTCGTTAAACCGTTTTTGCCTGGTTCGATTCACATCAATAGCGATTGCGCTGGAAACCCGATATTTGGACTCATGCCTGCATCTCGCCGATATTCGCTCCTGATGACACATTCGCTGGCGCTTTTGGCACGATCACCGACATCACTGATCAACATCGAGCCGAGGAGGCGCGAATCGCTCTTGCTGAGGAGAAAGAACACATCGCGGCATTAAAAGCGAAGGATGCCGAGGAACAACGCTTGCTCGAAGTAGAGAGACGGAGAGCACAAGGTTAATATTTCTAAAAGCTTGCTAGGCCTATTGCTAAGTGGCTATGTAGAACTATTGATTGATGTCACCTCTCACGAGTTGAGGTGAGCTCTGGCACGTTTTGGTGTTGTGATGGGTCTGATACCGCTTGTTTGCAGGCAGCCTGTGTCAGCGATCATCCAGAATGCGGTATGGTTCAATTGGTGTGTCTTTGTGTCTGGTTACTAAATAACGTTAATAGGAAGTGGTTCGTACAAACATGAGGGGGATGCGGGATCTGTTGCAGGATTGCCGGAAACGAAACATGAGCTATGTGCCTACCGAGCGATTAATTGCTGAGCTGGATGACGATCTGCAAGCTATGGAAAGTATCGCACAGTGAGTAACATGGCAATTTCAGCTGTTAGACCGATAATTTAACAGGACTGTAGGTGTGGATTAGCTCAAGGTAAGCGGCATCGGGGCATATTACATTGTATTGTCTCTTAGGCTTGCTTTGACCCAGCTCGTATCGCGAACGATGTGTTGAGTTTATCGAGAATCCAACTCAACGTAGGTCGGCTTGTGTTTGGGGATTCAGCGTGGGCTAACGCGTGTGGTATCCTAGGTCTTATCCATCCTCCCCACCGAATTTGATGTTAGGCGCGAGACCGGCCAGATCCTGATGGTGTTCCGTAATGAACTCCTGTCGTCAGTACCTACTTTCATCCTGCGCTTTCCACAACACTTAACGCAATGGTATTCAACCATGCACTATTCCTTTCAGAAAGGATATTGACTTCAAACTTGACCTGGGTCGAGGAGCCGATTTGCTTGGGTTCACCACTGTCTGCACAGACCGGAGTCGTTTTGCCCAAATTATCACCAATGTAGGGAAATCTCAGGGGATTTGGGGCGCAGCAAATCGCTGAGCATTCTCTGTAGCTTATGTCTAACGCCATCCGATTTACTGATATGAGCACTGGTCTGAGGGAGATCGAAGTGTTGCTTGAAATTGCACTCGACCCGCCCACCGATGACACCTGTGCACCTCCTCCTATCCTTCCGGGGCGAACACGACACGATCGCTCGCCAGAGCCTGATCCAAACGTCAACTCAGTTTATATATATGTTTCTGTGAAGGACTCGGGCCCAGGGCTACAGAAAGAAGATTTAGCGTTGTTGTTTCAGAGGTGGGGTCGACGTTTGCATGGAGTAAACGACTCGCTTATATCTCATCTGCTCTAGGTTTCAACAAGGATCAGTGAGTCTTGGGGTGATTAGTTTAACTCAATTAATCGCTTGCGGTCCGTAGAATGCACATCACGTCTTTGGCGGGTCTGGTCTGGGCTTGTTCGTGTGCCGACAACTATGCAGTACGTCCTCTCGGCCTTGTTTAGATGGGCGCTAATATTAGTACCCCAAAGGTTTAATGGGGGGGAAAATTGAAGTTGAGAGCGAAGTTGGTAAGTTTATCTGGTGTTAGGATCGTGACAATCGCCTCACCATATTCTACAGATAAAGGTGCCACGTTCCGGTTCTTCATCAAAGGATCCCTACCGGCCACTGGTCGTCTCAGTCAAGGGCCACCGCGGGCCGCTGCTAGGGTACGAAGATCCGCGTCTATTCATTCGAGAACGAGTGGGGTGTCAAAAACCTCTGGGAAATCTGGGTCGCGACCTTTACCCGAAACACCAAACCTTCGCCTCCATCGTCCTTTGCACGTATTAATTACAGAGGACAACAAGATCAACCAGGTATGGAGTTGCTTGTGATATGTATTAAACTGCTAACCTCTTATTACCCAGACCGTCTTAGCGTACGACAACCTACTTATTTCAAGCACGAATGACTAACGTATTACCCAGGCGTCAAATGAAGCGGGCCGGGTTCACTTATGCACTCGCCTCCAATGGCTTAGAAGCGGTCCATGCAATCGAGGCCGCCGACGCAGCCGGGGACAGCGGGCTGGTCCCAGGAATATTTGATGCAGTACTGGTAAGTTGCGACCATGAAATCTCGCTTTATCACTATGATATTGACTCGATGTTCAGATGGACTTGGAAATGCCGGTGATGTGTGTCTGGTTGTTTTGTTAATGTTTCAGCCTTACAAACGTCAGGATACAGGGATGGATTTGCCGCAACGCGCGAGATCCGACAGAGAGAGGCCAACAAATCTTTGAAGGCACGAAGCTTTATTATAGCTCTCACTGGGAATGCACGCTTGGAACAGGTGCAGGCGGCACGCGATGCTGGTGTGGATGATGTTATGATTAAGGTGAGTTGGCGGGACACCTCCAACCCGATACACATACTAACTATTTTGTAGCCTTACCAGATAGAGTCGTTAATAGCCAAGATGAGAGCCGGGTACCAGCCACCAAACACGCCCACCACAATGTAATACCAGAGGTGACTCTACAGTTTTTTTTTTTTTTGATTTTCTTGTAATACTGGACTTAGTTCTGCGGCACGACAGCTCTGATCATTTACCCGTCTAATTTGAGACCCAATGATGTACTAGTACTTCCGCTATCTCTACCGCCCATGTGGTGTCTCTGCATGCAGACCAAGCGAACCCTACGATTTGTTTTGTTTACTGTGTGTTGGGCTTGTTTGTAACGTGTACCATCCTATTCCGTGTCACCACCCATGGTCTCTGTCAGTCTCAAGGCAGCAAGCTCCCGTCCACTGCCTGTGGCCAAAAATCTGCCATCTACGCTTGACTTTCCCGGCCGTACTCTCGAGGCAGTAACAATTGGGGATGTTAAGCAAGCTATTGCCAAGCAATGCCCCAAGGTGTTTTGACAAAGTTGGCATGCGACCTTATACTAGCTAACCACCCGTAGTTCGATCCTACCCGGCAACGTCTGACTACAACCCCACCTATAAAACCAGTCGATAAAAACGCCAAGCTCGTGAAAGTCAAGGCCTTGACCGATGGGATGACCCTACAGGATGCCGGCTTGGATGTGTCTGGAGGGATTCTGTACGTGAAGGATCTCGGCTTACAAGTTAGCTATCGTACGGTTTTCATCGTTGAATACGTGAGCCCAAGTTATCTCTATTTAAAACCAACTCTAACTAGCCGCCTAGATTGGCCCCCTCCTCGTTCACCCGATCGCATACCATTTTTCTGGATTGATTTATGGGAAAAATGTGCTGCATAGTCAACTTCAAACGTGCGTGCACCTATTTAATGCCCTTGACTCCCGCTGACACTATTCGATAGTGTAGCATACGTGCTCGTGATGTTACACTTTTTCAAACGAGAGCTTGAGACCATCTTTGTGCATCGTTTTTCACATGCAACTATGCCGGTTGGGAATCTTGTCCGCAAGTACGTGCTGGCTATTGCTCGCTGATTCGCCCTAATCTCTTTCTGCCAGCTCTGCTCATTACCATCTGCTTTCGGGTCTTCTATTGGCACTTTCTCTCTACGGGCCATGGTATTCCGCACCTTCGCTTGTAGCCAAACAAGTCCAAAATGCTGCTCCGAACTGGCTTCTAGGTTGGGGTTGGCCAAGCAGTGACACTTCCAGCCTGCTAAAGTGGATCGCGATTTGGGCCGTAAGTGCGCTCTTGTGAATGGTGGTCATCTTATTGAACCTTTTCTCGTAATTTAGTTTGCAGAACTGTCGAATTTCCACGCCCACCTTACCTTGCGTAACTTGCGGCCAGCTTCCAACCCAACTGCTCGTGGAATCCCCCGGGGTACGTGGAAGTCACCTATTTTTTCGGCCCAAATTAACTGCAGCCCACGCCGATTCCAGGGTATCTCTTTGAATACGTGTCCTGCCCCAACTACACCTTTGAGATTGTTGCTTGGGTCGTGTTCACGTTGATGACCAAGAGCTGGGCTTGTGAGTTCCGAGTGTTCTTTATTTGCGCCCAAGCAACTGAATACTGGGCTTAGCTCTGATTTTTATCATCGCTGGTACCACACCCATGATCATCTGGGCCATCAAGAAACACAAGGCATACCGCCGCGAGTTTGGGGCTTTATATCCCCGCAACCGAAAAATCCTAGTGCCTTTCCTGTTCTAGGCGACCACCAGCCGTAGAGAAAATGCGATCGTAGGGTAGACTTCGTCCCACATACTACAAAAAATATATTACCGTTTGACCCTTCATCTACATTCACGATCCCTAAAGCAAGACTAGCAAGGGAGCGTGAACCTCTTCCCTTAAAATCACGTCTAATCTAAACCTGCAGGCAGCGCCCTGCGTAGCTTGCGAGCGGGAAGAGCCTCGGGTGCGTCCCCGCCTCCAAACAAGGAAGACATCATGTCCTGAAGGGGATTTGCCCCCTTGCGAGCTAGTGGAACGTCAAAATACACGGCACCGAGCGACTCGATAGCCTGCAGACCCTTCTGTAAGCGTTTTTCCTAACATAGCGTGTGAACAGCGGACGCACGTCGCGCATGGCCTCGCCGCCTATAACCCTCGTCCTGTACCTGGCCGCGAGCCGAAGCCACGCGTCCCGGGATGCCCGATTCTGCGCCTCTTCCTCGTCTGTAGTTGCTTCATTCCCCCATCCTGCTCGTTGGCACGTCTGAATAGCGAGCTGTAGGAAGTTGAGTGTCGGATCGGTTGTGATTTGAATTTCGTCTTGTTCTAGAACAGAAAGGTTAGCGGCGGATGCGGCTTAACCGGCGATTTAAGAGGAAAGGAGCCCGGCAACGGAACGAGCGCGTAGAAAGGGACCTGCCTGAGTTCGGGGAATTCAAGGGAATGGGGCTTGGGAAGTGAGAGTTAATTAGGGTGTCTCGGCGGGGCGTAGCCAATACCAAGCCGATAAAGGTAGTAAGGAAGGTACGCGCAGCGACGATTGATGTATTCAACAGATATCTACGTATCTAATTTAGGTCAACTTGGTCAGAGAGGCGAGTGTATAAACTGACGGGATTGTGCCACGAATCGCATACGCCCCTAGATTTGCACCATCCCGCCACCATTCGAACATCATTTGAGCCAAGAGCCGAGCGGAATCACGAGAGGCTGAATTCAGCAGGTACGGTTCCGCAGCCTCGAATGAGCCCTCTAGAAACAGCTCGGTTACTGAAGGGCCCATGGGTAAAATATTGTAAAGACATACCGCGATAAAGAAGTTCGCCACAGTAATGGTGAAGTTCTGAATCTCCAGCTGGGCATTTTCCATGTTTGGCAGACCACCTGCGAGCCTCTACGGTGAGAAAAACAGCAAATTTTAACACTTAAAAATGCGCGCATACGCGATAGTTTTATCGATGAGTGTCTTTCGCCAAGCACCACTCGAGCCGGTCAACGCGATGAGCTGGGTCATTCGCCCTAAAACCAGCGCATCCAATAAGTTGATCACCTTATAATCGGTTGCTTAACTCACCCCTTGATTCCAAATTGACCCCCACCTTGGCTGTATCGTATACATCTAGCAAAAATGACCCAAGGTCAACGCCGCTACCCGTATGCCCCGCCTTGAGCAATTCACGCGCAGACTGGAACAAGACGTCGATTGCAACCTCATATTGGCCGGCTTTCACGTATCGAGAAACAAATGTGCGTGCTTTCTGGTGTGCCTCGTATGGCTTGTTGTCGGCAATCTGAGGAAGGATAGCTTGCAAAGCGCGGGTAGACGATGGAGCAGGGGGCATCGTGGTGGTTGTGGGGATGTGTCACGTGGCCCACTCCATTTACGTGGGACGCATTACATAACTCATCCTCATCCACGACGCGCTGTGGTGCCCCACCAGCCAGTTCACAAGCCGACTCGTGGGCCTTGGCTATTCTCTTCGCTTGAATGAGAAACCACAACCGATGAGCAAAACTCGGAAGATCAAGTTCACCTACATACGTACTAACGGAACATGTGGTATTTTTGTTTTAGGCAAATTATCCGATGAGGCTCATTGCTATTTACGGGGTTACTGCTGCTGTATTCAGCTTTCTGGATGGTTTCGCGTTCTCCGTCGTGATCACAAGTGGGAACCTTGATGGCCGATGGCTATGAGCGCCGTTCCTGGTGCGACTTGAAAGCCTCGGCACTACCTGTTCCCGAGCGCTGTCTCTAGAACTCAACACCTCTCGCCATTATGCCCCCCGCTACAAATCTCATATTGACATTGTTGCCGACGTTGCTATTGTCGTCAAAAGCCTTGACAGCAAGCGTCACCCTCGATTATGGAACCTTTGTGGGAGTTGACAGCTATACAAGCGACTATGGTACCGCACTGCCTAACGCTCTCACTGCCTATCTTGGCATTCCCTACGCTGCTCCTCCAACTGGAAAATTGCGTTACGCTTATCCTCAACCTCCTCTGAAGAGAAACATAACCACTTCGGTAACTGCATACGGGCCTACATGTATGCAAGCTGGCACTGGCGACATGAGTGAGGACTGCTTGTCTTTGAATGTATTTATGCCAACAGGGACTACCCAAACGAGTAAACTCCCTGTCGTCATCTGAAGTACGTACTTTCCTATTTCTAACTTGTACAATACTCAGCAAATACTTCACCCAATCCACGGAGGTTCTTTCAACAGTGGGTCTGGACATGGTTTCACTGCGTCCCCCGTTTCCAATTCCCCAGCGAAGACCATGGGGGTACCCATCAACTACCGCGTACGTGAATTCATACCAGGAATACGGTGCAAGGCAAACATCAACTGGACATCCGAAGAACCATCCTCCCGAAGCACAGCCAACTCTTCCATGTCTCTTATGATATGATCAATGTATCCGGCCATCCCACTCGCAAAGGCAACTTTTGCACATGCAGCATGAAGAGCAAGGAATCGCGGATCGGGTAGTTCATATTTTTCGTCTGTAGTAGTGAAGGTGACGACGGTCCCCTTTTCGTATAATCCACTCAAGGCCCGGCGCGCACCCACGCGGTACGTGTTGGGTTGACCCTTGGGCCTAATCAGGCGAGGTTTGGCTTATCATCATAGACATTAGAACGTACCTCAATCGCCTCTAACCACCAGTGCAGCTTCCCAAAAAGGTTATGTTCGGGCATGGTCAAAGTGAGGACGTTTCCGAGCCGATTGATCTTTTGGCCATTAAGCTCGGCCAGCAATTCCATGCCACTAAAGTGTTCTATAACCTGCCACACATCCGCATTACGCCGTACCTGTGGTGGCGGTGGGTGAGCTCGCCTAATCGCGAATTTTACGACTTGCACACACCTGGTCTAGTTCTTTACCTTCGGACAAAGAGAACGGCAAGATATGAGCTGCTTCCGTAACATTATATTGAGTGTTATGACCAATGTCAAGTACACTGTCAGCATATGCATAGTCGACCTGTCCGGATAGGACGCTACGATGATCATCCCGGGCTAGGGCCTGCTCAAAGTTAGCTTCAACATCAGCCGTGGCGAGAAAAAGGCACGCTTACCTGTGACTTCAAGCGTGCCTGATCACGTTTAGCATCATCCATGAGGAACTCGTTGAGGATTGATCCTAGCTCGGCGCTCTCCCTTCTCGAAGGGTGGTCGCTGACCTGAGGCGTCTTCCCCCCTTTCGCGGCCACTAGCGGGACGACCATTAGTGGATGTAGAATTAATGCGAGGCTTGGACCTCACACGGAATGATTAATCCAGTGACATAACGCTGCTTCAACTGGAAAAGCTTTGCGGAGTCGGCCGTGTCGGTTGCGCCATATCGGCAAGCGAGGATGTCCTGGCAAATGTTACGCCTCCCAACCTCTGTTGGAGCATGTTCGACGAGGGCTCGAAGAAGTCCGACAGTATAATCTTGCGGCGGTGTGCGCTGTTGAGACACATAAGTATCCAAAAGAGCCAAGACGGGAAGGATGTCGGTCATGGTGAGAGGTGGCAAAGTTAGTGTCATGTGACCAGGCTATTACGATAGTATCAAATACCATCTCGGCTATCTCATTCGATACTAACGATCTTGATAATCTTATCGCAGAATATCATTTCATTATCATACTGAGACGTATTATATTAAACTAGAAATGCCCTCTCCGTGGGCCCATAGAAGGTTTTTGGCAACGTAAACCGGTGGTCATGATAAAATGCCATCGGTAAATGCATTTATATTCATTCAGTCAAATAGAATACAGGCATCGCTGATGAATAATTTGGACAAGGCAATTGCCAACAGAAACAATTGTGTAAAGTTAGGATAAACAAGATACAAACTACTGCCTTGTGTTGGGAGACGAGTGAGAACCCCGCGACCATCACATTACCGGTTGATTGCTTTAATAATCATCAGCTTATTATTAGCTACAACGTTTCTATTTCTGTTGAATCTGCAGGTGCAACATCTGTAGGCTACCATTTGTTGCACGTCAACAGAACAGCACTATTCCAGCGCGTTATCATGGATTCCGGGGGACCGACTGCTCGAGCGTTCCCAAACTGGTATGTAACGAGCCACGACTACGACATTGTATCTAACTATATGCGCATAAATCTAGGACTTACCCACTTTACCAGACCGAGGAATTCCTCAGCCTCACAGGGTGTGCAAACGAGGCTGACTTCACCGCTACATTTACTTGCCTCCGTAGCCTCCAGGCAAGCACGATCAGAGATGCCAGTGTCTCGATCTATAATAAATACAAGTATGGGTCTCATTCCTCTCGTACTATTTGAGCACGAACTCATGACTTACAATTAGTGCAAATATCACTTGGCCGTTCCAGCCTGTGGTAGACCACGAGTTCAGTGAGTATGGTCAAGAGTAATCCTATTTCTTACACTGAATATTGCATCAGTTGCCCAGGCAGCCCACCTATCCTGGGAGGCTGGTCAATTCAATAAAGTACCGATTCTGACCGGTTTCAACTCGTGAGTCTCGGCTATATTGGTTCTGCAGATACCAACTATCTCCCTAGCGACGAAGGCACTATATTCGTCCCCCATAACCTTGAAACAACGGCCCAGTTTAATATGTTCTTCAAGACACTCGTACCCATGATCTCCGACTCCCAGCTCGCAATAGTAGACAATCTGTATCCCGCTCCAGATGTCGCAGGTTCCCCCTATGCAAACTCTTTGCTGAGCACCCAATTTTCACTGGTTGCTGCCGCATATGGCGATTTTGCCTAGCAAGTTGCTTCCATATTCCCCAATGCACCAACGTACACTGACGAGTTGGACAGTATCGCCCAGGTTCAGGCGACCTCTATCTACGCCACGACAAAGAGCGTGCCTGTCTGGAAGTATCACTTTGCGCACTTGACACCCGGGTCCCAGGACTACCAGGGTGTCTCTCACGCATCTGAACTTCAGTTTGTGAACGAAGCCATTGCAGCGAAGAACCCGGGCGGAACAGCTGACCAGTCTCGCATCATGACTGCATACTGGGGCTCGTGTATGTTTTTTATACTGCGGCTGTAAGCGACGCAGGTTTTAGCTTACTTTTTTGGCGGCGGCGCGCAGTTATTGCTTCTGGTAACCCAAGCACTCACAAGGATAGCTCTGCGCCTAGCTGGCCAGTCTACGATCTCAAAAACGGGACTCAGCTTCGATTTTCAAACGGGAGTGCATTTGTGGAGTTGGACAACATTCGCCGGAATGCAACCGACTTTTGGAGGAGCATTCCGAACGTGCTCATGCATTGATACTACTTGCTGGTCCAATTGTCCCAGTGGTTTGGGTGTGAAAGGGTTGCTGCTCCAGCGTGTTGATTACTAAAAGGTTGCTCTTGAATGGAAAGCTAGTTTACAAGGTATATGCGCGGTTAATATAACGCGGTAGCAACTTTACGAGTACTGGCAGGATGAAAGGCTATGCGCTACATAATATCGGATCGGAAAATGGATTACCACATAGTATATGCAACTTGGATAGATCGTCCAAGCCAGAATCATAACAGGGTTCAGAAGAATAGTTGATACAACGTTGATGCAGGGTATAACCGATGTCGGGAGCCCTCGAGCTTGAGAATTCGATCTGCTATGGCTCATTTAGACCTAAGGTTGCAGCTGGGCGGGCGAACCAGACAGGATACGCGATCACAGCTGAAGTACTTTGCGGAGCCAATGCAACCGCAAGGGAGCTAAACGTCGAACTTGAGGTCCCCGTACTAGTGGGCGAACCGGCGCCCGCCACGGTCATCGGTCCAGCTGTCGCATAGCCTGTAGGCATTACCGGGCCATGTCCAACCACGGGAGCGTTCGACGTAAAAGACCGAGAAACGTTCCGCACGTCAAACGCAGGGTCTGCCACAACCAGTGCGGGATCCGGTTCTGGCCATCCAGGAAGCACGCGCATATCACCCTGTCGGAATACCATTTGTACTCTTTTCAAGAGCGGCTCGGGTCCGTCGCGTCGTAGGTTCGAGTTGAGCTGTCCGCTCGAAATCCAAGTACGGTTGACGCCGTCCATGCCTCTGGTGTGGTACATGGGTCGAACGGCCCCGGTTGCTGGGTTGTAGAGAAATATCTGGGAAACGTGGCAGTTGGGATCCAGGTAGTTGCATGGTCGGGTGGTGAAGAATTTGGGAGCGAATGTTCCATCTGGGTTGCGAGGGGTATTTGGAAAGACTGGATCTTGGGTTTGTGGGAGAGGTGCGCAAGAGATTGTTCCGCATGGCGCGGCGCCGAGTGTCATGCCAGAGCCGCGCGGATTTGGATCGTATGTTGCGCAGTACGCGATCATGTCGTGCTCACCCCCCTCAAGAGGCGACCGAAGAGTGACTGGGTACTCGGTTCCTCCGGTTTGATTACTAGTGTTGTAGCTCTCCGCGAACGGAGAGCCTGCATAACAATCCACGTCGTGCGACTTGAGCATCCAGAACTTGGTACCCCATCCAAACGGCCTGGCGTTGAGCAGACGCGAGTCGTCTTTGTTCGAGGCGAGGATGGACCGGGTGTAGCCTATTTCGGCGATCTTGTAGGGTGTTGGGTTGCTGGGTATGCTTTGGATGGCCGTGTAGGGGTTGTATATGTGGCTTGCCACGGTTTGGTTGGAGGGTCCGGTGACCATTAGGTCGATGTGGCCCGGGACGCCGTTTGGAGCCCATGGCTCAAGTTTCTCGTCCAGGTCTCCAGAGACTCGCTTGGGGTGGTAGTGCGAGTGCCGGGAAGAGGCAGGGTGTTCCGGAGTATGATAGGAGGTCCATATCGGTAGTGCGACAGAGGGCGCAGAAAGAATAGTAAAGCCTACAAGTACGAGCAGCGCCATAGATCTTGTCGTGCTGGATTGTGGCCTGGAAAGGGAAATGATTTAGAAAAATGTGTTGAGAGAATGAACGTGGTAAAATGGTCATGATCGGCATCAGCCATGATAGGGGCACCTCGGAAATCTATCTTTGGTGAATGGGGTTGGCCCCACGTGATAGCAACACCCCTGAGTTCTGACTTACGTGTAATAGTAACGTACGGCTCCTTGGCTCGAAGCCGCTCCCACGACGATACCAAGAGCGTGCTGCCGTGACTCACGCCGAGCTACCTGTGAGAGCGCCGTACCTGGTTACGCCGTTGTTTTCTCGGGGGTTGCCCATCGGTTGGCAAGCGAGGCATGATTCCTCGCGTTGATCTTTTTCAAATGTGTCCTTTCAAGAAATAGAGTTTCAGACATTGTGACACGTGTGGTGAACACTCTTATCAAGATGGACAGCCGCCGCACAGGTTCTGCCTCCCGTAAACGTGTTGCAATAGCAGAACTCAAGGTGTGCTAAGTGGGGCTAGAGCTGTCAATCGCAATCGTGCAAACGAGACCGTTCCGGAAAATAACGGAATTTTATTGAATAGATTCCTGTCAAAAGGTGACAAGGCCGAGCGTATCGGCATCGCAAGGAATCAACCCTGCCGAGGCGTGGATGGGAGAACCCATCACAAGCCGATTTCGGTATAGCCACGCACATTGCGGTGTGGGATCGCACTAATTTTTCGACTGGGCGCCGGCGACGCTGGGGGAGGGGTTAATCTAGAGGTTGTTTGTGAGTGTGGTGTCATATGGTAATGCCGAGGGCGGCGAAGAGACCCTGATCGACGGCAAGGACGCTTTCATTTGCCGACGAGCCCGCCTCTAAGGTAGGCGACATCCATAAACGGGGGACGTGACCTCAGGGATTGATCCTGAGCGTGACTGCAGCAGTTGGAGACTTGTGTCTCCAACTCGGGCCTCTTTGTCGAAAATATGGCGCCCCCAAACCCTCCGTATTTGCTCTAAAAACGTCCCTGTGTATTTATTTTCTTGAAAATCGATGTCGTTGGGCAGATTTTTCGCTATCAGTTCTTATCAGGCTCAGGGCTAGGCTCAATCGCACAGCCGCAAGCGATAACCGACGCCGAGATTGAGCGTCGGGGTGAATCCGGGGTCCCTTCCATAAAGGGATGTTCAATCAAAATAAGGCGCTGTGATTTACCATAACTGGCAAATGGGGCGCAATGGCAAACGAAAAAATCAAATATCGCCAATCTGCAGAGAGGCTCGGTATGTTTCCATTTATCTTGCTTGATTAAACGATCTAATTGCTCATAAAATAACAGAAAAAGGCGAAAACCGAGGAGAACTGAGGTCAAACAAGATGAACTCGGTTCAAATGCAATACAAGCAGAACCAGCCGGTAGCTGAGAACTCCAGCCATGAATGAGAATCCATGTGCACTGTTTGAGCGGGTGTAGGGACCCCGGGCTCAGTCTCGGCGTCGGTTATCGCTTGCGGCTGTGCGATTGAGCCTAGCCCTGAGCCTGATAAGAACTGATAGCGAAAAATCTGCCCAACGACATCGATTTTCAAGAAAATAAATACACAGGGACGTTTTTAGAGCAAATACGGAGGGTTTGGGGGCGCCATATTTTCGACAAAGAGGCCCGAGTTGGAGACACAAGTCTCCAACTGCTGCAGTCACGCTCAGGATCAATCCCTGAGGTCACGTCCCCCGTTTATGGATGTCGCCTACCTTACTCGCAGCAGCATTGGTTGAGTTACGGGGGACGGTCACGGCGAGAGTGGGAGGAGGCGTGTGCGGTTCAAATCTAATCAGCCTTTGCATTGGTTTCCTTAGCGCCCGAGACATAGCCCCTGCCAAGCCTTTGGCGAGCGCTTGTCTGACGCTGGGTTCAAAAGGGGCAACATCGCCCTGTCGCTGCCCGTCTTTCTTCCATCTCCTTTTTTTCTCGGGTTCCCATGAGTTCACCACGGCCTGAATCGCCGTCTGCGGCCCAGACGGACACCTTGCTCCCCCCCAGGGCCATCGGTCTCGAGAGCAACCGCGACTCGGTCGCTACGACTGCCAGCGCCGACCCCAGCTTCAAGGCCCATGACTCGTCTTCGTACATGGGCGTGCCCGTCAACGACCTCCCGCACCATGACGGTGCCGAGGTCTCGGAGAAACAGCGGCGCAAGCGTAACCCCCTGCTCTATGCGGTCATCGGTCTTGTCGCGCTTGCCGTCATCGTTGTCGCGGTTGTTGTCCCTGTCTACTACAAGGTTATCAAGACCAACAAGTCGGCGACGACCGGAAGCAGCAATGGCGGTGGCCCGTCTAGTCCAAGCCCCACCGCAAGCCCCACCGGCGGGAACAACCCGATCAGCGGTGCGGTTACAACTGGTATGTTAGCTTCACGCTCACGTCTCCAGTAGCTCACCCTTGCCCCTGTAGGTGGTGATGGCTCAACCGTGACCAAGGACGATGGCACCACGTTTACGTACAACAACAAATTTGGCGGCTTTTGGGTTTTCGATCCTGCTAATCCCTTCAACAACTCGGCTCAGGCTCAGAGTTGGTCCCCTCCCCTCAGCCAGGAATGGAAGTACGGCACTGATGTCATACGCGGGTCCGTATTGGTTTAATTAATCTCACGTCATGGGCTGACCTATATATTTTCAGCGTGAACCTCGGCGGTTGGCTTGTGCTCGAGCCTTTCATCTCCCCAGCATTGTACGAACCTTACCAGCCCTCCAGCCCTAACTTTTCCGGCGTCCAGGCGATCGACGAGTGGACTCTGTGCCAGGCTATCGCGGCCAACAAGAGCAGCGGCGGTGTCGCCAAGGTTCTCGAGCAGCACTATGCCACTTTTATCACCGAGGAGGACTTTGCCCAGATTGCCGGCGCCGGCCTGAACTGGGTCCGCATCCCGATCCCCTACTGGGCGGTTGAAAAGTTTGACGACGAGCCGTTCTTGGAGCGCGTTTCCTGGAAGTGAGTGGTCTGGCGCTTGGTGCGGGGATCTCGGCTTACGTGATTTGGCAGGTACTTCCTCAAGGCCATCGAGTGGGCGCGCAAGTATGGTCTCCGCATCAACGTCGACTTGCACACTATTCCTGGTTCGCAGAATGGCTTTAACCACTCTGGGAAGCGCGGTCAGATCAACTGGTGAGGTCTTACTGTGTGACCATCGGCTCTTTTTTGACGATTCTGGTAGGATGCACGGTGTCATGGGTATCGCCAATGCTCAGCGCTCGCTCAACATTATCCGCACTATTACTGAGTTCATCTCGCAAGACCAGTACAAGGATGTCGTTCCCTTCTTTGGTGTCGTCAACGAGGCGCAGACTAGCCAAATCGGAATTGACACCATCACCAGCTTGTGAGTTCTGTTCAATATGTGCCTGGATGAGATTCTCACCGCCGTATACAGTTACATTGAGATGCACGACATGATGCGCAACATTACTGGCTTGGGCAAGGGTCCTTTCATTTCGGTACACGATGGTTTCCAGCCTCTTGAGCAATGGCAAACCTTTTTGCCTGGATCTGACCGCATTGCGCTTGGTGAGTACATTTGTCGAGTCGAGCTCGCTCAGGACTAACAGATCATGCCTAGACTCTCACCCGTACTTTGCGTTCGCCGATCCTCTCGACTCGTCCCCTCTTGCCCAACAGGTCAAGCGTCCTTGCGCTCGCTGGGCTGCCCGCTTCAACGGCACGTTGGATGTGTATGGGTTCGCTGCTGCTGGAGAGTGGAGCTTGGCCTTCAACGACTGCGGTCTCTACTTGAACGGTGCCAGCAGTGGCTATCGCTACGACGGTACTCTGTCCACTTACAAGGGGCCTCGCATCGGTAGCTGCGCACCCTGGCTCGATTCGACCAACTGGAGTGCTGATATCAAGGCTAACCTCAAGAACTTCGCGCTGGCTAGCATGGATGCTATGCAGGTGGGTATCCTCTCGACTCTAGCTTGAACGATTACTTATTTGTCTCGTAGAACTACTTTTTCTGGACCTGGAAGATTGGCGCGTCTTCCAACACCGGCAAGGTCAACTCTCCGCTTTGGTCGTACAGCCTTGGTCTCGAGAATGGTTGGATGCCTACCGACCCGCGTGACTCTGCTGGCGCTTGCGGCAACTCGAACCCCCGCTCCGGCCCGCTCAAGCCTTCCCAGACGTCCTATGCCTCGCAGACCATTGCTCCCTCGCTCCGTGCCGCCCATCCCTTCCCGCCTGTTAGCCTCGCTGACCAGGCCAACGCGGCTGCTCTGCCCACCTACACTGCGACCGGCACCCCGCACACGCTCCCTGCGCCCACCTTTACTGCCGCCACCGTGTCTGCGGGCAGCGGCTGGGTTGGCGGAAGCGGTGGCTGGGATGGAGACTATGTGCCAGTCAGCGGCTGCACGTACCCCGACCCGTGGGCTGCTGTCGGTGTGTCTGTCCCCGCCCGCTGCACTGGCCGAAGGAAGATGGTCCGAGCGCCACGAGTTACTCCCCCGCCCGCGCTCTGAGTTGCAATATCTTGGATGGGATCGGATTTTCTGTGGTGCTAGTTGGTTATGAGGACACTCTGGCTAGACTGTGTACGTTCTTTGTTTGTATATTTTGCGGTTGTAGGACCCGCGTACTATCATTTAGTTGACTTTTTTTGGACGTTCTTGTGAACTTTTTGTGTGTTGTTTTTTTATGATATCCTTGGGTTGGTGACCTTCTTTGGCTCGGGACTGGGTAGGGAGGGGTGTGATGCTCACATGTCCGATGCAGCTAATGAGCACAAACCTATCGTTTAATCTTGCCTCGACAATGTCGTTGTTGTGTCTAGCATAATTGTGGTTCCGACCGCTTCATTGTACTTGGCACTCACACAAGCTCCGATTTTACGACGCCCAAACACACTTTGAGCTTCAGATTCGTTCCCCCGGCTGCGAATAGTACTTGGGGTCGTGTAGGGGTGCAATAGCCAAAACTGGAGTCGCCACAGCAAAGGTACTCTTGACAATCCAACAATCAATTTGGTGGTCTCTAGTATAGTATACTATTCATGCATTATTATCGTACAGTCTCGCATACTGTGTCGGCCAAGCTCACCAATGAAAAACACAGGAATACAAATCATGAACTCAGTACACAGCTCCCAGTCACTTTTACGACCTCCAGTACTAAAACGTGGGTCAACAATCAGCGCATGCCAAGAGGCACACAAACACATACCTGCGCAATATCATGGATCCGGTCAAACACAACCGTAAAGTACGACCACTCGTTCAACAGCGTCTCGAAATGCTTGATCGCTTCCTCCTCGGTCAGGTCGAGTCTAAACTTTTCCTGGACCTGTTCGTGCACGTCACGATGTTTGATGTCGGGGATGTTGGCGTCGACCATGAGAGCGACGAGGTTGAGGATCAGGTTGGCGCTCTTTCGGAGGATGCTGAATGCTGTAAAGCAGTAGTTTTTGAATTTTGCATAGTGCGCGGATCCGGCGCCTCCCATTGCGTCGACCATTTCTTTGCAGACTTTTACTGGGGGCGGGAAAGGTTTTGGGTCGCGTCCTAGAATGTATCCAAAGTCCACTGGGCGGATATGAGTGCTTGAATAAGCGTTAGGTTCGAATAAACATACCATGGAAAAAGTGGCCTGTACAAGAGAGTGATGGGAGTAAGTCATAAAAATGGTCGTGTGGTCACGTACCATCTGGCGTAACGAGCAGGTTGTCAAGGTGTCGATCGCCGACTCCCAGGATATATGTGACGACGCAGTACCCGGCTGCAATGTTCTGGTTTAAGTGCTTAAAAGGCCAATAAAGTACAAGAACGACGTACCACAACTACGGATAAATGTTTCAATAACGTCTTTCTTGACGCCATAGGTCCCAACGCTTCCTTCATCAGCATTGTGTGCCCTCAAGTAGCCCAGTACCGAGGAATATTCCACCATGATACTGCGGATAGCCTTGCTTGGGATAAACTGGACCATTCCTTCAAGAGTGCTAGTCGCCAAAACCTCGTAGGGAATTAGCTTCAAGTCCAGGTTTTCTTTTCGCAGTAGACGATCCATGAGCGTGAAAAGCTGGATGACCAGCTGGTCCTGCCGCATGTCGTCCCCATTTTTGTAGATCACAGAGTATTCGGTTGGATCTCCAGGTTCCTGAGGTACGCATTTAAACGCGAGCAATAGCGGGACCAAGTTGCTGTTAAGGACGCTGCACTTTTCAGGTATAGCTCCAGTGATCATGACGCGTGCGTTGAGAGGCAGGGGAAGCGGTTCGGACATGTTGAGCAGTCCGTTCTTGGCATCAGCTACCCATGCCCTGAATTTCTCTGCTTTTTTCTTTTGTGCATCCTTGGACGCTCGGGTTTCTTTGGCACGGGATGAAAGTATCGCCAGGAATTCGCCTTGACGTCGGATCGTATCCCGGCGGCTGATCCCGTCTTCAGACTGCCACAAGAGAGACAAATCAGAAATTACGATCTGATGCTGAGACAGCTCTGCGTACCGCCTCCAACCGCCGCATGAAATTGAATGCGACGCTGCCATACATCTTCCCGACCATCTTATCTTGTACTTCGACCATTAAGTACCAGTTCAGACGATTCCCGAGTACCGGGTTAGCAACACCGCGCTCGATCAAAAAGTCTGCCAAGCCGCTATCCCTATGCCTCGTTGAAGAAGACAGTGGGCTTTCGAACCTAAGTGCCTGGACAAGCTGAAGCAGATACAATAGCAGTTCCTACACTCACGGTTAGTACGATGGTTAATGGTGGGTAAACTCCAAAATAGCTCACGTCATCGTCAGCCCGTTTGAGCTGCTTGACAGCGAAACTCCGGACGCGTGAATCACCAGTTGAGGGCCCAAGCAACTCGAGTGCATCTGTGGTGCCGACCTCGGTCCACATCGGGAGCAGTACTTCCACGGCTTGCTTAACTTCGCTAGCGTCTTTCCATGTTACAGCCTGATGTGTAACGAATTTAACATTGAGGTCGAGCGCAGACAGACATATGTGAACAGACCTTGAGGAACTTGGTCAATGCTCGCGGATCGCGGCTGAGGTAAAAGCGGAATTTCCAAACGAGGTCTTTGTCCTCCGAGCTGAGGGGTTGCGTTGGAGGATAATTGATGATGGCCTATGATAATTAGTGAGCCAATGTAACTATCAAATAAGTAGCGCTTACAGTAAGTTCGTCTCGAATCTTTGCGTCGGGTTTAAGTTCCCTATCCAGTGGTCCACCGCGGTGTCCACGAACAAGCCGACGATGCTTATCCTCTACTGGGTTTTCTCTTGCGATGTCTGGGTCAACGATGCTCCAGATCTGCATCTCGGCCTTGAAATCCATTAGCGGAGCGATAGCCCCGGCAGGAGCGGGCACAGTGGAAGGTGGAATTAGTGGATGAGAGGAAGTGGAAGGTGGGAGGTTTATCGCTTCCTAGAAACAAAATAAGTTTTACGGGGAGCAGACGAGAAGTACGGGGCATACGGGTTCGGTAAAGAGCACCGGAAAGTCGAATCGAGGTAGGTCAATATATAAAAACAGGCTTTCCGATTTTGCCGTTTCGGACTGCAAAAAGCAAGTCAGTGCATGTAAATCTCATGGACAAACTCTCTAATATACCGAATGAATTTCCTCCATACGACGAAACGCCATCTTGTCCAGCCATTCTGACTTGGGCAAGTCCCCTCGCTCGTACTTCTTCACAAGCTGCGTAGGCGAATGTGAGATAGGTCAAAATACAATCGAAACACCCCTCGACCTACTTTCTCCAGCCTCCCCATTTCATCTTTGAGCTCCACCTTGCTGGGTGTCCTGGACTCGGCTGACCCATCAGCCTCTTGACCAGCCCAGAGTAATAATCGATGTTTTCCGCGTCGTAGAGTGCTATCTATGTCTAAGTAGCAATCCCGATGCAGTATACGAACCACCAATGTACCTCTTTTTGCCAAACATTCGGAAAGTTGTGCCTCCCACAGGGGCAGATGTGCGGGGTCCTTCAATATCAAAGGCAGTGAAGGTGATTTGGGCATTAAGAGGAAGATCTCTGTATTTCAGGGGGAAAGTGATCCATTCGTTCCAGCTGTGGCAAGGATTAACATAATTTTATTGGCATATTTCAAAGCCAGCACTCACGTATACGAGTTCTTGAATGCTTTGAAGGAAGTTCGGTGTGGAATCGTGAGGGGTTTGTTGTCTGCGACAATCTGGCACGACACGTATATATCTGACAATGTGCTACATCAGACATTATGAGGAATATGTTTCAAATATTTTCGTCTATACAAACCTTTGTTGCACACCCGCAAAGCGCAGCTCTGGGTGCTCTAAAAGCTCCGTAAATGGGCGAGGCGTCCGAGTACCTTCCAGCTGAGAGCTAAACGGAGATATGCAAATGGAACTAAATAATTTCAAAGTTTCTCTTACATTCGAACGGTAACAGCTCGGTCCAAGTCACTGAGCTTCGCAAATGAAAAGTCGCGAGCCGCCTTGTCCATAGTGGCAAGCTACAGAAGTAGGTATGTCACGTGAGCGAGAGGGATAGAGCCTTCAGCGCTAAACATCTCCCGCTTCTCTGCGTGCTCCAGAGACGCGATTATCACTCCCAGTTGACTTTGGCTCTAGCGTTACTAAAATTCCGCCTTGCGCACAAGCGCCTATTCGCTCATGACCGCAAGGAGCCGCAAGGTAAGGTAGGGACCACTCATAGCCTCTACAATTTGAAGGTTGCCGATTTTTTATTCAATTGTGCATACATAGGAAAAGTGACGCTTGTCACTCGTTTCGATGGGCGGTTAGATAACGCCTGTGGTCCCTACCTTGCCTTAACGGTAAGTGATTTCCGGTTTCTTACCGAGCCTCACCCTTCTCCGGCCTCGTTCGGCCGGAGGTTCCAGCCTAGAGGGTCTGGTGAAAAGCAGGCGCAGTCGATGCCGCTGGTTGCTAGAGATCCACTGAGATGTGACACGCTGCGCTCACCGAGGCCGACGACTAGCGATGGACCGCACGCCCTCCCCACCGGTGTCTTTGGCCAACCTCTACGACTCGGGCCTCCCCAAGCCCGCCACCGCCCCCCAGCCCGTTCGCAAGTCTGCTCGGTTCGAGACTGGTTCGTCTCTGCTCGCTCACCTACTCGCTTCCTGCTCCCCATTTCCCATTCTAATTTCTGTCAATTTCTGAGCCGTCTGAAACGTGTCCTGATTTATTTGTTGATTCTTGCGTTTTGACCTTAATAGGCCTGCGAGTCCACTGGGCACGTTTCAAGCACCACCTGAGCACGGGGAGTGCGCTGTCCGAGAGCGTGCAAGATGCAGAATCCACTGAGGCATCCTCGACATACCGCCGCTATGTTGAGAAGCACGGCAAACCACCTCTGGAGGATGCGCCGCTTGACGACGGCCCAGTCGACGAGATCGTAGTCGACAACCAGGTCTGTTGCTGCAGTTGCTGTCACCCGGTGCACCTCTAACTATTAACAGTTTCTGGTCCCTGGCGAAAAGTCTGTTACTCAACCATCCGAGGCGGGCGACAAGCATCCCTCGGTCGATCCCTCTCACCAACATACTGAGCCTCGCCTCAACTCTCACGGTGTTACTACCAGCGACAGTTACTTTGAAAGCATAGTCAATAGTTTCTGGGACCGTAATGCAGCCCTCATCTGTATTCGATACCGCATACTCCCATTTCTCTGGCGCTTTTTTAGGCAAGTCCTGGCGTGATGCTGACGATCATTGTCTGACACATCACCCTGCAGTCTCGCCTTCCACGACCCAGAGGCCGAGGCACACTATCTCAAGGAGCGTTATTATACAAAGAAACGCCTGGCATTTTTTACATCACTCTTCTTCGTCCTCAACTGGGCTCTTGCCTGCGCACTTGTTCCTCGGCCATTCCGTACCATCGATTACGCATTCTATTATGGGATTGCCACGGCCATGACCATCCCAGGCCCATTTTTTATTTTATTCGATGGCTACCGCCGCGCACCCGTCGCCTACCAGATCTGGCTCACCTTTCAGACCTACATGTGGGCTTACTGCAATGTTCTCTTTATCCATTTGTGAGTTGTCTCCTTTCAGCGCTTGGCTTTGTCTGTTAATATGGCTGTATGCTAGATGTGGGTTCCATGGGCAGCGCTCATACTGGTCATGTGGGGAAAATGATTTTATTGGGCTGTTCTAGTACGTTCTAGGTCACCGTAACTGCTTGTCCAAATTAGCATTGATCTTCGATGGCCCCTAGTTACTCGGCGGGATTCCCGGTCCTCGCATTGTTTGGCATGCATCAACACCGCTTCCCGGCCCTTGTGGGTGCCGTCTGCTTTGCGGTCCTTCTGGGCGCACTAAGTTTACCATGGCGCACATCCTGGGTCCACAACTTCATCAACTCTGTCGTATTTCAGGTGTTTGTGCTTTACCTGCACTTCATGTATGAGAGTGCAGAGAGGAGGTTGCACAAGCTCCGGGACCAGCTAAAGACGCAATACCGGACAACCCAAAAGGCCCAGGTCAGCGAGCGCAAAGCGGCTGATTCCAAACGGCGTCTCACGAGCTACATCTTTCATGAGGTGTGTGCAAATCCCGAGCCGGCAAGGACTCCCCATGCCCTGCTAACCTAAATGTTTGCGTCACCCAGGTCCGAGTACCTTTGAACACCGCATGTGAGTTGTTCTCACCACGTATCGGACGTGCGTACTCATTCACCATTGGCCAATCCAGTGCTCGCAACACAGAACATGGCAGCCGAAATGACACTGAGTCGGGAACACGATGTCGAGTTCAACGCCCTGGAAGGATCGCTGAGCATGATGAGCAAAGTCTTGAATGACGTACTAGACTTTAATAGGATGGACAGGCACGTCTTGGCTCGGATTTCATTTGGTTCCTCTGTTGACTTCGGTTCCGCATCCCAGTGGGCGCTTCGAAAGTGTGTTCAAGCCGTATGCGTTTCATACCGTGATGCGCTCGATGCTGGTGCCACTCCAGCTCGCGGCGGATGCACGCGGGCTTGAGCTCGTGAGCGAGTTTGACCCGGCGATCGACGAGACGATACGCAAGGCAAATCGGGGGAATGAGGTGAAGCGCAGGGCGAGTAGTGAGAAGGGCAAGGAATTAGAGGATGACGAAGAGGCAATTGTAATCGGTGACGAAGTGCGTATATGCGCCCTGTATATATGCGCCGTGCTGAGGCCACCATGGTGTAGATGCGTCTACGCCAAATTATCACTAACCTCGCAAGCAATGCAGCCAAGTTCACCGAATCAGGCGGCAAAATCTTCATCCGGACTAAGCTTGTCGCCGCACCAACACGGCCCAGTCCGCTCCCAGCCAACTTGGCCGCGTCTGGTGCGTCTGGTGCGTCGGCGGATGTAGACTCACCGACACCCTCATCTAAGGGCGGTGTGTCATACGACGAGGAAAAGAAGGTCGCATCGCGGGACATGGCGAGCCAGCACAGTCGGCAGAGCCACCAGAGTGGAGGAAAGGACCGGGGACATCATAACGGGGATGTCCATTCACGAGAACGGCCGGTTGAGCAGATTGTGGTCCGGATCGAGGTGGAGGACACGGGTGTGGGCATTCGGCGGAAGGATCTGGTGGACAATCGGTTGTTCACTGCATTTAACCAGACTGAAGTTGGTCGATTGCAAGGTGGCAAGGGGACTGGGCTTGGATTGGCTCGTGAGTGGCCATTGTGGCTTAGGATGCAGGGGGAGGCTAACGTGTGGTCGGCTGCAGTGGTTAGGCATATCGTCAAGCTGTCTGGTGGACGGCTGGGTGTCAAGAGTGAGGTAAGTATTTCGTCCCAATATCGACCTGAAACGTATGCTAACGTCGGTGTAGCGTGACGTAGGCTCTATGTTCTGGGTTGAGCTCTCACTCGGTGTCGGACGACGGGTCAACAATGCACTCGCCCGGAACAAATCCAAAGACGACGCATTGACCAACATTGCCTGTTCTCGCATCGTAGAGCGTTCCGGTTTTGTGCTTGATGCGTCACAGGGCGTAGGCGATCACTGTGACAGGACACAGAGCGCCCTCGTAGACACGTCGTCGGAGCTTGGTTTCGTGCCGACCTTGCCTATCGAGAGTAATGCTGCTTTGAAGACTATCATGGTGCGTTCAGGCTGTGCAACATTGGTTAGCTGGGTGTACTGAGATGAGGTGTAGGAACATGGCGGGATGGTGGAGCTCGCGTCCAGGCGGCCTCGTGCTACTGGTGCAAATGAGGTTCCGATCGTGGTCACCCGCTCGATGGATGCTACCGACGTGTCCGTCGTCGCTAACGCTTCCATAACCAGCCCAGTGCCTCCAAATGAGGCACCTAAGAACGCGTCTGAAGCTCTCAACACCGAATCCGCTTCTTCTGCCCCCCCGGCACCAGAATCGGCTGTTACAGAGCAAACGCCGTCCACAGGTGCACCCACGTCACAACAGCAGCCGGGCTTTGTGCCCCTCCCTTCGCGCAAACGGTTCGATTTCCCTCCGACTGACGCGCCAATCGACAAGCCAATCGACTCTGGATCTGGCGCGTCAGGTTCGAACCTTGCGTCAAACGTGCTCAATGTGCTCGTGGTGGATGATGACCCGCTCACGCGCAAGCTCATGACCCGGATGTTGACTCGACTGGGGTGTGTATGCGAAACGGCCGAGAACGGATTGATAGCGCTCGGTGCGTGCTCTACGTTTCCAGTCTGTTTATGGACAAAACTAATTCAAGATCTAATTTAGAGATGTTGTTGGGTCCAATGGCCGGGACGACTTCGACAGGGGATGTACCACCACCTTCGTCAAGGTCTGCAAGTCCGGCTGTGGGGGGTCCGTCGACGAGCAAATATGCGGTTGTATTCTTGGATAACCAGTGTGTCTCCTTATTCTTCTTACCTTTCTTGGACAACTTCAACACGATGCTAATTGTGTGTTTAGAATGCCATTGTGCAGGTATGTTTTCCATTTGTGTCCGCATAAGTGAATATATGCTAACTGATTTTCGTGTTTAGTGGCCTGGAGGTCATGCGCCAACTACGCTCGCTCGGACGACAAGACTTCGTCGTCGGTGTCACCGGAAACGCCTTAAAAGAGGATCAGGAGGAGTACTACGAGGCAGGGGTTGATCAGTGCGTCTTGACGCTCGTCGCTGTAGCCAGTAGATGCTAACCTCATCTACAGGGTGCTGACCAAACCAGTACTTGAACGCAGTCTGAAACAAATGCTCGTTATGGCCGACGAACGGCGACGCGCCCAACGAAGCCCCCCCGCCCCCTCGCAATCCTAAGGTAGGGACCACAGGCGTTATCTAACCGCCCATCAAAACGAGTGACAAGCGTCACTTTTTCCTATGTATGCACGTGAACTAGCAATTGAATAAAAAATCGGCAACCTTCAAATTGTGGGGGCTATTGAAAACCTTATGTATATACGGTCGGATATGCGAAATGAATAGAGACTGAGGACTGGTGCAGAGGGCAAGACCCAGCAAGCTCTGGCGGCGCGGGTCTCGCCGTGCAAAGGAGGTTGAGCTGATGTTCGCGCCCAAGAGATCTGTCAACGTCTGGGCAAAAGAGCCAAGGTATATGCGCCCCAGGTTGGATTACTCCTTTAGGCTGCGCTTTCGTTTGTTTAACCTTTCAGCATACATACCACCATCGAAGCACGCTCTACCACACCCTATGTATTTGTTCCAGATCAATTGATTCAATCCCTATCCGATACAGAAAGCCTTTGAAAAAAAAAAAACAAGGCGCATAGGCAAAAACAAGCGATTCACCCAGACTTTTACATGAGAGAGATTTTCTGGCGACCGGACTCGTCGCGCTTCGGGACGTTAAGTGTCAACACCCCATCGGCGAGCTTGGCGGTGGCCTTTGCCCCGTCGACTGCATGAGGGAGCCAGACGGTACGAGCGAATGTCGAGCGGTACTCGTAAGTTTCAGTTTGCTCTGACGTCTGAGTTGCTTCTATGAAAATATGGGTTGGCTTTGGGTCGTACTAAGGAACTTAAATAAAACTTACCTTGACCGGAAGTACCGGGTTGAGGCGGCTGAGCACCACTAGGCGTAGTCCTATTGGTTCGGTGGACATGGCCTTCGATGGTCAACGACCGTCCATCGTTACCGACATGGACGTCCAAGTTCTCCTTTTGCACGCCAGGCAACTCGGCACGGACGATATACTCCTTGGGCTCCTCGGAGACCTCTATATGCGCCTGACGCTGCTGGTTGTTGGACCTCTGCGCAGGGCTGTTGAAGTAGGGGTTCGGAGCATCTTGGACGAGACGGAAGATGGGGTCAAAGTCGTTGAAGAAGCTACGAGTAAGAGACATGGTAGAGATTTAGAGTGGAGTAGTAAAGTGGTTGATCAGTAAAGTAGTCGAGTGGTCAAGTGAGATCTGTGTGCTGGGGTCGCTGAGGGCAAGGGCCGTATTTATACCTTGGGATGTGTTGCTGGAAGTTTCTTTCCGTTGATCTCATGACGATAGCGCAGTCGTAAGAATATCCCACCTTTCGTCATTTTCATCACTTTGTGTCATGGGGCCAGTGGGCTAGGCGCTGGTCGCTTCTAGAAATTTCGGGCACCCTCCGTTACGTGCTCATGGTCCATCGTTTTCGCGAAGTTTCTAGGAGCATTACAAGGTGTGTTAGGTCAGAGCATCAAACGGGGCCAACATGAATATGGACTTGTTGAAGGGGGCAATACTGCCTAGCATAGGTATTGCGGGTCCATTGGTCGCCGTTACTAGTAGGATATGTGTGGCACAGACTGAGAGAATGTTTAGTTTCAATGGGAAGAAGATCGGGTGTAAGGTGTGAGCTTTGTAAATGGGTGTTGGGCGAAGGTGGGAGCTGACGGGCTGAATGCGCCGTGCGACGGAAAAGCACCGGGAAAGCCTCATTCCAGGTGCACGTGATACGCGTTTCTCGCGTGACCGCGTCTATTCCAAGACAACTACGATGAGTACTGAAGAGCCTCCCACCGTCGATATATCAGTCATCGAACACCAGAAGGAGAACATAGTGCCGCGAAAGCACGGTCGGAGTGCTGTTGCTCTTTCAAATCTGCTCTCAGCTCCGCGCCCTCAGCTGGCGAAGCAACTCGCCGATGGACACGCCAAGCATCAAGAAGCAGTACGGATTGCGATAGAGGAGGACGAGGACCCGATCGCCGCGTATGTCGTATATGTCGATTGGGTCGTCGAGTGCTATCCGGCTGGAAGCAACTCGGAGAGCGGACTAGTACCGCTTTTGGAGCGGGCGACGCGCGAGTTCCGCGAGGACCCGCGATATATAAACGACCTGCGGTATCTCAAGCTCTGGATATGCTATGCAGGGATTGTCGAGAAGCCAGAGACCATCTACGCGTATCTTCTAGCCAACGACATTGGGTCGGTCTGGGAGTTGTTCTACGTCGAATATGCTAATACTCTGGAGCGAAACCGCAAGTGAGTGAACCGTTTTACTCGTGCCTTCCACAGCTAAACTTGGACTTAGCATGAGAAAAGCAGACGAAATGTACCAGCTTGGCATTGCGCGCAAAGCCAAACCTCTCAAACGTCTCCAAACGCGCTATGAGGAGTTCAAGAAACGAATCCTCAACGCGCCAGCGGGCTCCAGCACGGATACAGACGAACCTATGGCAGCACCTCCACCAGCTCCAACCGCACGTAAAGTTCTCGGGGAACGGGCAAGGCCTACAGCACCGGCGGACAGCGATCCATTCATCGTGTCCTCTTCGTCCTCACGTCCAACAAACAACGGTGCTCGCATAACGGTGTTCCGCGATGGAGTTGACCAGCCCGGTATGTCCGTAGACCCGTTAGATCTGCTCCTGCTTATATATCTCGTGTTCAGATCCAGGCATCCAAACGGGTGAATGGGCTGACGTGGGGACGCGCGACAGTCGGCGAAAAGAGAATCATTCTGACGGGAAGAGCTGGCAAGGCGAGACACTACCCCAACTTAAGCATGGCGTTTTTACGCCCAAAACGCCCAAGATTGAAGTCTACAGAGACGCAGAAGAGGTAAGTGGATTCATGGTTTAAATCGGAGGCTAATTTAACGACCTGCTGCAGTCCCAACCTACTCGTACACCACATGCGCCAAGGCCAGGGCATGAGGATGTTTTTGCTCCCGCTCACCAGCCAAAAGAGGCCGAGGCTCTGCGTCAAAATCCGTTCAAAAATTGGGACAGTGCTCCCAAGGGATCTCCCCCTGTGGCGCCCACTCCGGTCGCGGTGCCAGCTGCGTCATCATCCTCAACCCCGGTCGCATCCTCTTCAACCACTCCTGCTGCTCCTGAAGCTTCCACCTCTACTTCCGCTCCTATACCGACCGGCCCCAAACCAAAGCCTCTTCGGCCACTCCCATCGCTTCCGAAACGTTTAAGAAACCCTGCTCCAGGACCGGGCAAGCGAGCTGAACAAATATGCCTCCCGCTCGCTCGACTTCAAGCTTCTAGCTCGAGTTCGGCAGATGCTCCCCAAGAGTTGAGCCCTGACGAGGCGCGAGCGCGGGCCTTGGGTTTATTAGGGAAGAAATGGGCCCCTCCGCCAGTAGTTGTTGCCGTGCCTGTACGAGATGGTGCTATTCGTGGCAGCACCACCGGAATCGGAGGGAAGGGGGCGAGGAAAGAGAAGGAACGTACGATGACCATGACGATGGCGGGTGAGCCGACGGTGACTGTGAATACGCGTGCGGCCTTGGGGGATGTATTCGAGATGTTTAACACATCGCCTGCGAAAGAAAAGCACACCACTGGGAGGATAGAGGAAGAAGACGAAGGGGAAGAGGGTGTTGCAGAGGTATGTTTGGACCCTTTTGACTTGATTCAGCCAAAAGTAACTGGGTTTTTTGCGTTATAGTTACGACCCCCACTTTCAATGATGAATATCTCTGAATCACAAGGCGTACCTGGAACCCCAACCCCCGCTACAGGCTCATTACGTCGGTCGGAAAACGCAAACCCACCAGTACCATACTTCGAACTCAGCAGGGGCGGCAATGAGAACGCTCCCAAAGCATCAAACCAGAATCCCGCAAGGCCATCCAGCGAAAATGCACCGCTTCGAACGAGCGAGAACCCTTCGTCGCTATCCGCAAACGAGAACAACTCGGTTCTCCCAGCGCGCGCCCCTGGGGCAAAGATGCCCATTTTCGTCGACGAGCCAGCAGCTGCAGCGAAGGCCAAGGTTCCTGTGTTTCGGGATGAACCTGGGCCGAGTGCTACTTCACTTGGAGCCAAGAATGTGCTCAAGGCCAAGTCGTTCACGCCCTTTGTGGATCCACCAGTCGAGGCACCGGCGCTCGTTGCTGCCACCCCCGCTGGGCCGCTGAAGCCCAAGACATTTGCACCGTTTGTGGATCCACCTGTCGAACCCAAAACTCCCAAGGCGTTTACCGTGTTCCAGGACGAGGATGCTGACTCGCCGAATCCGACTGTGTTCACGCTCCCAGCACCACCGCAACTCCCCGAGCAAGACGAGTACGATGAGCCAATGGACGACGATGACGAGGACGACGCACGATACGTTCCTATGGGCGGTCGGCTCGGGCACATCAATGTTATGACGCCTATCACGGAGCGGACATGCGAATTTACGATGACAACGATCCGCGCTGCTAACGCCTGGAGGGATGAAATTCCAGAAGAGCCTGCAGAGGCCGAGCAGGACGTACCTGGCGAGCCGGCAGATTCGGTACCACCACCTCTGAACCCGTTCGAGCCGGCGATAGTTTCAGACTTGATCTCGCACATCCCTGCTCCACCGTCGGTCCTGGATTTCACGCATGCAGACGCGGACCAGCTCGGAGCGCTAGCTAAATTCGCACGCAGCAAAAAGTGCGATGAGCTCCCGATCACGCTCGGTGAAGCGGACGAGTACTCGGTCGCGGCCAAACTCGGCGAAGGCGGGTTTGGAGCTGTGTTCCTGGCGATGTTCATGCCCGAGGACGAAAACGAGGACGACAGTGGGTTCGTAGATGACGATACATCCGTCGCGATCAAAGTGGTTCGTCCCGCAGACCGGTGGGAGTACACGGTGCTTTCAAGGCTCCGTGCTGCATTGCCGCAGAACCTGCTTTCAAGCGTAGTCCGACCGAGGCGGTTGTACCTCTACCGGGACGAGAGCTTTTTGATTCTGGACTACTGTAGCCAAGGCTGTCTTCTTGATACCGTAAACCGATCGACAGCGTGCGGCTTTTCTCCAGCCAATACGAGCAATCCTGGCCTGGACGAGCTGCTCGCCATGTTCTTCTCTATCGAGCTGCTCCGGCTCGTCTCGGCCATGCACGCGCGAGGATTCGTGCACGGCGACCTCAAGATCGATAACGTCCTGCTTCGGGCGGAGGATGTACCCGACGAATCGCGTACATGGAGCGCGACGTACGACCCATCAGGCGCAAACGGTTGGGCGTACAAGGGTATTCGGTTAATTGACTTTGGGCGAGGTATTGACACCTCGCTCTTCCCGCCCGGTCAGACATTTGTGGGCGATTGGCCAACGGACCAGCGTGATGCAGCCGAGCTACGCGAAGGTCGACCTTGGACGTTCCAAGGAGACTATTTCGGCCTAGCTGGGATTTTGTACTGTATGCTGTTTGGCAAGTACATCGAGACGGTACCATTCGAAGAGGCGGGACGGACCAAGTGCAAGATTAATGTGGGCCTGAAACGGTATTGGCAGACCGACATCTGGTCTGCGCTATTTGATATGCTGCTGAATCCAACGGCGGTACGTGCCGACGGGAGCATGCCATTAGTAGACGAGATGGAGACACTGCGAGAGACGATGGAGAAATGGCTTCAGGAGAATTGCGACAAGGGGTCGCGTAGCTTGAAATCGTTGCTGAAAAAGGTCAGCATTGCGGCGACGGACAGGCCGTCATTGGGATGAGTGCGTTTCCTTTGGATCAGGACGTTTGTAATTATGTTTGTTGTATAGCCCCTAATCAACGAACTTAGGCTTGACGTTTTTGCATCCCAGAAGCAAATCACACAGCACTATGAATCGATAGCCAGGATGAAAGGTACATACACAACGCCACCTCTCACCCCCACATTCCCCGTTCCTCCACTCTCAATCATGTGAACCCCCTCGGCAAAAGACTACATCAGATCGCACTCATGCACACAGCAAAACATGATGTCGTACCACCCCCGTCCGTGGCAGACCCCCTACTCCCAACATGTAACCTCAAGAATACCCACATGGCGTTCCGTTCCAGTCCTCAACTTTTGTCTCCATCCACCTCCCTGCTGATCCCCATCCCTCTCACCTCGTCCCACTCCTACGCTTAATGACCAACGCCCAGTGGACCAGGCGGGCCGTTCGGCGGACCCTGTGGGTCGTATGGGTGAGGCGTCGGCGCTCCCGGTGGGCCCTGCATCATCATCGGGTATGGCACGGCGTGTCCAACTGTTCATCGTACAACAGCGTAAATCGTTAGTCCGACTTCTCTCCGCTGAACCAGTAACCAACGCTCACGTTGCGGGCTCTGGTGGTAGTACCCATGCGGTGGGGGCATTGACCCACGTGGAGCTGCGCCAGGCGGGTACGCCCCTGGTGGCGGCGGCATGTATGCAATATCTGAGGCAAATGTTAGATACCAACCCTGATCGGTCAACGTCTGAAAAACGACTTACGAGGCATGCCGGGCATTGGTGCACCGTACATGGCTGTGTCACACGTCAGAACAAAAAAAAGTCAGACGCGCAAAAGTCGCTTACGCTGGTTCGGAGGCATCTGGTGCTGCGGGTACGGCATTGGCTGCATATACGGGCCCTGCATGTACCCAGGCGGAGCAGACGCAGGCGGAACCTGCATCATAGGCTGCATCGGAGGCTGCTCCCACGCCATTATCAGTACCGGGCTCACGCTCGCCTAGCCTACCTGGCACTCACCTGGCCGGGATAAGGATATGCGTAAGGGTACATCTGCATGTACGGGTTTCGCCCATGATCGTCCTCGTATGGCCCGGGTACAGGCGGCGTCTGCTGTTGCATTGGCGGCGGGGGCGGGTGGCCCGGGTGGGGCCCCGGAGGAGGCGCCTGCTGCTGAGGTGGCGGGGGTGGTGGCTGTTGAGTCTGGGGCTGGGGTTGAGGCTGGGGTACCGGTTGGGGTGCCGGCGGTTGGTGCGATTGGGGCGTCCCAGTCGGCGCGGAGAAGAGCAACATGAATTTGCGGCCAGTGTATGGCCAGGTCGGAGCTGCGGAGCGAGGGAAGGCGAGGAAGCGCACACACGAGGCGAGTCAACACTCGTCAACCACGGTTCGACAACCCGGGAGCCGGTATACTCACGGACACCCGCTGCATCGGCGACTTTGGCAAACTTGAACGGGTTGAACTCTTCCTTGAGCATTGTCATCTGCGTCTTTTTAAACGTCTTGGTGCCGTAGAACGCGTTCGGGGGTGCGGCCGCCTGCGCGTAATAACGCCGAGTGAGATGCTGACGAACAAGAAAATCCAGCTACTCACCGCCTCAGGCGCACTCGCTTTTGTCTTTGGAGACGGCGTCGCACCAGCAGACACAGACGCCGATGAACCATGGCCCTGTACCAAAAACGTCTATTTGACGCCCTTCCACTCTCAACCACAACTCACCGGCCTGAACGACGACGCATTTACATTTAACCTAAATGCTGGATTCGTGGGACTCGGTTCCCTCTCATCCTTCTTTCCACCAGACGCCCCAAGCTTGATAGTCAAAGTCGTTCCATCCTTTCCAGGCGCAGGCGCTCCATCCTTCTTGACTGCAGTGGTTGCAGCGGCCGGACCACGCAACTTGCTTGGGTTGAATGGCGGGATCGCCTGGATCACCATCTTGGGGGCCTTGGTTCCGGACGCTGGGACCGACTTCTTCAACGCCCCGGCACTCGAGCTCGACGGAAGGGCAGCCGGGCTGGGCGTCCCAGCCGGATTGGCATTCGCATTGATGGTAGCGCTCGGCCCGCCGATGTTGCGTGCACGGGCCGAAGCCGCGTCCAAGCTCGACTTTTCGACGATCGCTTTGGCTTTTTCCGAGTCCTTTGTGAGGATCGGGACGAGGTCTTTGGGGATGGGTTTGTTGAGCTGGTAGGCAGACGCGAATCGAAGGCAAGGAAACGAGCAAACAAAACGCAGCAGACAGGAGAGGGAAATGTATGAACAAAGGGACCAAATTAAACACTCGCAAGAGCACGCCCACCTTGAACGTCTGACTAAACGCCACGAGCTCGGCCATGCGCTTCTCCTTTTCGCTCTTGACGATGGCTTGTTTCTTTTGGGCCAGGCGCTGCTTTTCGTTGGTCACGAATTCGCGGAAAGAACCCACGAGGGTGTTCTCGCCAGGCTGTGTGCATGTCAATCCAGGTGGCCTACGGCAATCAATGAGCACCAACCTTTGCTGGAGTGCCCGTAGCGGTCTCGGCTCCGTTGATGGCGAGCTTCGGAACTTCTGGCTTGGGTCCAGTGGTAGCAGCAGGTGTGGTCGCGGGCGTGCTGGCTGCCGCCGGATTGCTCGTGTTCGCCGGCGGTGGAGACTTGGCTGCAGCAGGAGCAACAGAAGCAGCAGGAATGGGCGGGGATTTGGCCGTGGCCGGGGCGGGCGAAGGCGTAGAAGAGGACCCATTGGCCTGGGCTGCGCGCCTGGCGCCAGGAGGGATGTACGCATTCTGGCCACGCACAACTGAAGAGTATCTGCACGAACATCAGCACAGCACGCGACCAGCCGAATCATCACGGACTTGTCTTCTTCGTTCATGCCGCTGTCGTCGACCATACCGCGCTCCTCGGCCAAATGTGGGTTATTGGTTGATCCCTGAAAAAAGGGTCAGCACACGAAGATGAAAGCAACACCCGACTGACGGCCATGATCTCCTTGGCAATGATCTCCGCCTTGCGCTCCTTTTCCTTGAAGTCCGGGGCGTTGCGGTCGAGGGTGGTAGTGTAGGCTTCCTCGTTGAAGCTGGTGACAACGCCGAACATCTTCTCGTTGGCCTGGAACTGGTCCCACGGTTGTGCAGCAGATGCGGTGGTGCCAAACGTGAGCTCGTCGACGTTTTGGCCGGGGTTGGCCGCTGGGGGCGGGGGGCTGGACCATGGCGGGCGGATGTTGCTGTTTGGGTTGGCTGCGCTGATGTCCCCATCGGTGCGGAACGTGCCTGGGCCCTGGGTTGGGACACAGCCGGCGATATTCGAGGCAGGGATGAACATAGTCTCCTGGACGGGGCCACCTGCGTTGGCAACGTCGCGTGCGTTGCGGAGGGTAGCGCCGGGTGTCCCGTCCTCGGCCGCCGCCGCGGTGAGTACACCCTCAAAGCGTTGGTTTGTGCGCGTCGTAAGCAGCACAGGCGAGTTCTACAGCACCAATTAAAAATGGAAATCAATAACACAAGTGAGCCGACTGACTACGAGCGTGACGAGCATAAACTGGTGGCCTGCCCCGTGCGTTGGCCCAAGCGGAGGAAACGCAGACGGCCCAAATTGTCTCCCAGGGTTGGGTGCAAATGCACCGCCAGCGGTGGGCCCGCCGCGCCATACTCCTCCTCGTCTGCGGCAGTGAGCAAAATAGCACAAAATGTGCGAAAATTAATAGGATACGCACCCCCTCGTAGCAGCAACGCCCGCTTCAGGCCCCTTTCTCGGCTTGTTCGTGCGAGGACTTACGCTCATCGAGGTCGTCGTCGGTCGTGAAAGATGGTACTTACCGCCCTCGACCTGGGCGCTATCCGGGGTCTGCACAGCCTCACATGTGGCTACGTTTCTATCGACACTATATATGGCTTACAAAATACACAACAACTACCGAGCGTACGTAGCTACCGGGTATATGTCGCGTCGATCTGCCGCACCTGCGGCAACACCAGCATGATCTTTCGCCTGTATCCCGTCTCGTCTGCCCGCTGGCACGGGTTCCGCTCGAGGTAGATGGTCGAGAGCGACTTGGTCCCCCCCAGCTCCCGCTCTAGGTCCTGCAGACTCTCGATCTGGTTGTCACTTGCCTACTGGGATGTTAACAGCACCCCGAGAGCGAGGCAACTGGATGCTCACCCAAAACTCCTCCAGCTCCTTCAAGTGCGATATCCCCTCGACCGCCTTGATCGTATTTCCGCCAACATCGAGTGTTCGTAATTTAAGCTATACATACATCGTCAGCACCACCCGAGCCTAAATTACCACGCACTCACATTCTGCTCCAGTCCCTCAATCTTTGAGAGCCCATTGTGGCTAATATAGAATTCTTCAAGCTCCGTCAGCTCTTCCAGACCCTCTAGCTTGGTAATCCGGTTCGACTGAATCGATAGCACTCGCAACCTTTTCAGCGTTGAGAGACCCTGTATCCCCACTGTCAATCTTCGTGCATCCCATACGCCCAACACACCCACCTGCAGCTTCTTGATCTTGTTCTTCCCCAGCCACAACTCTTCCAACACAACCAGCCCCTCCAGATTCTCAATCGTCTGACCACGAGACCGAGTCAACCCACGCCCAAACACCGCATTTACCCACAATCCTCACCCGTATCCTGTTCCCACCCAGCTCCAAGCTCTTCAACGATGTGGAGAGCCCCTGAACTCCAGTGATCTTTGTGATCTTATTCTGCACGAAAAAGATGGTATGTAGCTGGGTATGTCGCTCTAGCCCGTTTGGTACACTCCTCAGCAAATTAAACGACAGATCTAAGACTCTGTGGCGCATATTCAGTACTTTTGTCACACGCATGGCTGTAAATAAATCCTTACTTTAGATCTTTCAGATCGTCCAAAGCACCACCTACGCTCTTGAGCCTGTTATCGTACAAATCCAGCTCCTCGAGATTTACGAGCGCGCCGATATCGCCCTCGCCGACCTCGGCAACAAAGTTCTGTCTTAAACACAGCCTCTTGATATGCGGGCCGAAACGGGGTAGTCGGAGGTTTGCAAGGGTGTGTAGCCGAGCGTGGACAAGGTCGATATCCTACCCGCCAATATGCGCAGTCGGGACAAAATAGGAAAGGTACAAAGGGCATAGACACACCTCCGTCTCGTCTGGGTACGCAGCAAGGAGATCCTCGGTTGCTGGATCTCCTGCATTCTCATCCCCTTCATCGCCAGCCTCATCGTCTGTCTCATCTCCTATATACTCGACTACCACGCGGGCTTTACGTTCTCCCCCGGTAGTAGTAGGTACGTCGGCGGCGGTGCTGGTCGCAACGACGCCGTTGTTTTCCTGTTCCTGGGCCATGGGGGGAGGTAGGATGGTGGCGAGCTGAAGGAGGGTTGTCATCAAACAAACTACGCGGATGATTAGTGGCTATACAGTCACGCGCCTGTCCAGTACCAGACCATCCTCTGTTCTCTCCCTTGTGATGTCTCAACCAGCCACGCCATCCACTCAGCCTCAGGCCTCATCCTCATCCCAAGCTCGGTCGTCGCAACAACAATCACAATCTCAACCACAACCTTTTCAGACAGACGCTCGCCCATTCCACACCGACGCGTCAAGACGTACAGCGCTTCCACACGCGTCACTCAAATCTTCGGTGCAGGTCCCAGCTGTAGACTCGGAAACGTTTTTGCAGAATCACGAGGAGGAATGGAATAAGCTTGTCGATGCCGAGGTCGAGGCGCTGGCCGAGGGAATGGCGGATTTGGTTGGGATTGCGTCGGTGAGCGTTACGAGTTAAACATTAGTTTGATCCGGTTGTAATGACAGTTGGTGCGTATTTTAGATTGAAGGAAAAGACAGGTTCCAGATTGCACAAGAAGCATTCCAGGCTGAATGTAGAGCAGAAAGCATAGTTCGTCCCTTCTCTCCCCTTCCCCCCTTCCGTTCATTGACCGCCTTACTGCAGGCAATAGCAGCCAACTCCCTCCTTAGCATAACCCACTCCCTCAAACTCATGTTCCTCCTCGGTGACGAACAATACATCACCCAACGACGCAAAGAGCGCCTCCGTTCCGCCGTCTCAGACATTGCAGCTGCCAAAATCCGAGTAGAGAATGCATGGGACGGGTTAAGGGAGCCAAGGGTGTTGGATGCACAAGAGTTCGCTCGAGAACAGGAACGGCAAAAGGAGGGCGATACAGAGATGCGTGCGTAGGAATGTACATAGGGGACTACCGCTCTGGCATATCAACATCCCTCTCCTCCCTCCCATCCCGCTCCAAATCCCGATCCTGATCCTGTTGCGCCGCCCACGCCATCCCACCGAGCACAGTCCTCCCCACCGCCCGCGTAAGCTCATCATGCGGATCCCGTCCTTCCCTCTCCGCACGCTCAATAATTTCTCCCGTCTCGGCGATGAGGGCAGCTGTCATTTCTTCTGATGCCACGTCCTGTGCAGACGGCGCAGGTGGAGGCGGGAGTGAGCTTTTAGATCGGATGTAGGCTGCAACGTCGGGAAAGTCTTCTTCGACTGCTTCGGCAGGCTATGGCGAGTTGTTAGCTGAACGAGTGGGAGGGAAGGGGGGAGAAGGTACCGAGACATCTTCAGAGTTTTTAATGTCAACTTGTGCACCATGCTCGACTAGGAATTGGGCGACGGCGATGCTCTCGGCAGCGTAGAGAGGGGTGTCACCCTCTTCGTCTGCGATATTTACATCCCCTCCTTTTTCGATGAGGTACTCCAAGATATTTAGATGTGCATAAGATGCTGCTGCATGCCTGAACAACCTTGATTAGCGGGGCCAAGGCTGGTTTGTGAGGCGTACATTGGTGTATACCCAATCACATCGTCTGGCACGTTGGGCGACATTCCTATAGTCACGTTAGATATCTTCAAATGTAGCTTTATGGACCCCGTGAGACATACCTTGTTCCTCAATGAACTCCTACGCAGACAGCGTTGATCATCCCCGACCCGCAACCCACTCGATAGTACACACCTTGACACGCGCAAGGTCCCCATCTCCAGCGGCAATCCATATATTCTTACTCGCAGCGTCCGCTCTAGCCATATCGTATACACTCGGGTGTCAAAATCTTGCAAGTTGCACAAGATGGTCGCTCTCTACAAATTAAATTCCTCGAAATTCAAATCGATTGCAATTCACAGCCACCAGCGCGCCACACCAACAATCTTGACCAGTCCACCACCATGGCGTCCAGTAGCAAAAAAGGAGGCAAAGCAAGCGTCAACGCATCCTCGTTCTTCGACCTCAAAGCCGAGCTGGCCAAGCATGAAGATGCGTTTTCCAAGTCCAAACTTGCGGGAAAGGGCCGGGCAGAACCAATTGTTGGAGGCGCGAAGAAGGACAAGGACAAGGTGCAGCCACCACATCCATGCAAATTACCCTAGGGATAGAGTTTCTTACCCGATTTGATATCCTGTGTAGAAACCAGCTGTATGGGCACGGCAAAACAAGGGGGTGCGCGACCGCGCCCGACGCGATGCAGAGCTCGAACAAGTGAGCAAGCCAACACTCGAGTCGGCGCGGGCGGCATTGGAGCGCAAGGCGCAAATATATGAGAAACTCCAACGCGGAAAGGGAGGTGGGTTGAGCGAGAAACAGCGCGAGGCGCTCCTGGTCGATGTGCGTCTCCCATCTCTTCTTTTTTTGTGGGGCCCGAGTAATAACTTGAGAATTGATATCTCCGTTTTATTGGCAGTTTGACGACAGATATGATGATGGAAGCTCTAGCGACGGTTCAGACCGAGATGAATCGCTCGTCGTTCCTAGACCACCTAATGGCGAGGTACGCACAACACCCTGATACCAACCGAACAACGACTATTCCGCACTCCGTACCTTTGATCGAAACTCAATCTGCACCCTACCCGGCCCACTGACTACAATTTCCACCAGCCCGACGACCCAGAGGACCCCATCGTCGAATATGAAGACGAATTCGGACGGATCCGAACCGCAAGGCGGAGCGACGTCCCGCGCGATCGTCTCCCAGAGCCTTCGATGACAGATGTCCCCGCCGACGACGAGTACGTACCTCCTTCTCTCACTGATCTGCATTACCAACACCACGTTGCTGCCGTTCGAAAAGCCCAGACGTTATATGCAAGTACCCTCCCACGTTCCGCCTATCACCACACTCAATCTAACACCACCTGATTTTTACCCCCCCCTATCCACTTGCCGCCCATATCTTGCCTTCCTTTTGTAGATGGTCGAGCGACCCATTTTCCCGTGTACGAGCCCACGGCTGAAAAACGCGCCGAGGTGGAGGAGTCGCTAGCCGAGTCCTCGCCATTCGCGCGGTACGATGCCTCCAAAGATAATCGTGCGACGGGCGCCGGATTCTACCAGTTCTCGGCGGATGAGGAGGCCAGGACGAGAGAGATGGAAGAGTTGAAACGCGCGAGGGTCGAGACGGTTCTTGCGCGTGCCGAGGTCGAGGGTGAAGATACTTTGGATGCCGCGGTAGTAGGGGAAGGTGGAGCTAGAAAGACAGGTCGCAGCCGGGCAGTGGAGAAACGGAGAAAGGAGTTGGATGAGCGCCGGCAGATGCTCGAAGCGAAGCGCAGGAAGCTGCTTGGAGACGACGGTCTCACGGGAACGGGAGGCGCAGATGATTTCCTAGCTTCCTTGGAGAAAGACCTGCTTTCAGCTCCCACTGCAGCCTAGTTTCAAACGCCATTACTGAGACAGAAAGTTTCAGGCCTACGCCGGGTATGCATGGTAACACTAGATGCATTTTGTATTGGATCACCAACTCTGTGTGTAGTACAAATTTCTAGCGACTGTGTTGGTCGTATGCGCACTGCGGACCCAAAAATAAAACAAGAACAAAGAATAACGAACGAGAACCTCCTATCCGTAAATTAAGACTCAACAGGGAGAAAATCCAAACAGCTATACATCAGTCCGCCTGAAATGAACACTGGGAAAGCCGGGGTGGAGCGGTCGGTCGGCAAAACACGAGACAGGGATGAGCTAGTGCATTGGCATGAAGCTCGCCCCCCCATACTTCTTGTCAGTATCATCATCGTGAGCCTCCTCGACGCTCTGTACATTGGTCGCACGCTCCAAGTCGACAGTGGTTAGCCCAGACTGGGTGTGGCTGTGGTAAAAGCTGACGTCCGCATTGCTCTCCGTACTATGACCCATAAGTCCTAGCCAGGTAAAGGAGAAGTAGAACGGGCTCACTTGTTGGAATAGGTGTTCATGCTAATGTGTACGCCCGGGGCCGGGCCCGACTTGTTTGTCCGCTTGTTCGAGCTAGCCTGGCGGGAGGTCGCACGGGTACTCGAGCTAGAGCGTCGCCAGATATTAGATCACCCAGCAACAGCCAACAAGGAGAAAAAAGACACGCACTGAACGTAGACATCCTTCGCCGCCCAATCCGACAACCGCATCACCGCCCGACACGCGACGATCGCGCTAAACGTTGCAGACGGGACGGTAAACATAATATCCATCCTGGAAAAACGGGGAGATGCATTAGCCTTTATCGGCCTGTACCAAAGTAGAAACTAAACGTACGCAGGATTCAGGTGCAAAATCGCAAAAATCTGCACGCATACAACCATTCGTGTAAGCGTGCAAGTCGCCACCGGGTGCCTGGCGGAGAAAGCTCACCGCTGCAATGAAGTTCCCAACAAAGGCAACCGTAAAGTAGGCAATCCCGTCGCGGAAGAGCAGCTTCCAGAGCCCTGAGCCTCGGCCATGCCCGGCGCGCATCAATCCCGTGACAGACAGCACGAGGACGAGCAGATCAAATGCCATGGCTTGTTCGATTCATTTAGCGTTGATCAATATCTCGATGATTTATGAGGGACTTACTGTAGCCATACAACAACCGAAGGAACAGATTTGACGTGCCAGTCACGACGCACACGCCTACTGTCGAGTTCCACACGGCTCTGACAGCGACGATTCCTAATGCCCGAGTTTCAGCGATCAGGATGGGGAGGGTGGGGATAAGCGCTTACCGTGCAAGAGGATGGCCCAGTGCCCGAGCGCGATGAGGACGAGTGGCCCAACGACCCAGACGTTTCGCGACCAGATGGCCATACTAAGTACGTACGGTGAGTATGGGGGTTATTTTCAGACGAGGAGACTCACGTGCGGAACATGAGCAAGTTGGAGGTCGTTCCGATCGTTACATTTCCAAAAAACTAGAGGGGGTGAGCGAGAGGTTTGAACGGGATAGGTGGTCATACCTGGGCAAAGGTGTAGGATGCTGTATGTACATTGTCAGACCAGTTACTATGGTTAGAGACACTACGCACCTTGGCAGTTGATTTCGGTCTTGACATTGCTGACAAAGTTAAGCATAACGAGCGCTATCAAAATCGAATATCTGCAGGCGAAATAGAAGCCCTGCAAAAGTGTTAGCGCCCAGCATACACGCAGGGCGTGTAGGCATACCAACGGCCACTGTGAAAAGGCGGTCAGACGACATGCAGTAGGTGCAAAGCGCAACGACGAACCTTGAAATCGCGTATATTCCGGATCGTACGAATGTCGAACGAAATCGTGCTGACAATCTCCCAGCTCATGATACCAAGCAAAACCCAGAGGATCTGGGCAAAGATCGCCGCCTGGCTCATGATCGTCGCAGGGTCAGACCAGTTGACCATGGTGAAGGAGAGCAGTCGGATGTGCAAGGTTAGATGTGGCGTCCGGGGACAGGGGACTTGCTTGATGAGGTGGGGAAGTGCAGAGCGAGATGCAGCTGCTCTGCGGATTATATCTCGCAAAGAATGAATGAGCCACGGTCAAGGGTCCCGCGCGCATGCAGAGGCCCGAATGCCGGCCAAACTCTTCGTAAATGGGGTGACTTGGACAAGACGTGATGAGCAGTGCTTCTGGGCCCACGACAGGGGGATGGTCGTTGGGAAGCCAGCGAAACACACCGGGAATAAGGAATGTCCCTATCGACGCAGGAGACGCTCCCTTTGTGGGGTGGATGCTTGTGGCTCGGCGCTTACGAGGCTAGGGATCTGCACCCGAAAAGGCAGGTTAGACCCGGCTGTCAAGCACATCTGAAATTCGCAATGTCCTCGAGCAGCAAAGCGAACTTGATGCGACTGGTTGAAAGTGGTCAAGTTTACCTTTGATTTGCATTTCGCGCAGAAACGGGCACGCCCCCTCCCCATCCATGGTTTCCTAGCCTAGTGTACCAAGGCCTTCGTGGGCTCGGCGGGTCGGCCTACCGGTCTTGTAGTTTAATATTACGTTCCTGCGATACATCACTTCCCGAAATCTGAGTTGCACGACCACGGCGCCGATCTCCCGTATGTCACCACTTGCCACACTCTGGTCGCGGCTATAAGATCGGTGCATGGGGGCACAGCATGGCATTCCCCGCCTATCCCTCTTTCCACCATGTCATTCATCGCAGACTACCCGTTGACGAGCCTTTCTTCCGCGCTGCTCGCCTTCTTCGTCGCACGCAAGATTGCCCAGTCATTGTCAAGTCCGCTACGTCGACTAGCGGGGCCTGTAAGTGGAGCTCAATTTAATTCTCGCTGATCTCGCTCATAAGTGCACGTACGGCAGAGCGGCGCGCATTGGTTCTGGGGACACGAGCTCACGGCATTCGAACGATCGAGCGGTGACGCATATACAGAATGGATCGACGCCTATGGCCAGACATACAAAATCAAAGGCGCGATGTTTCATCCTGACATTGTAAGTTACCCTCCAGTCCACCTGCTTATCCGGAATTAACCCTGTTTTTAAGCTTGTCACCGTAGACGCAGGAGCTATTGCGCATATGTTCTCAAAAGAGGCAAGTTTTTCCGCTCCGTTAATTTGAAAATACACGATCTGACTTGTCTGAATAGGTGTACTCGTACGGTGCGCCCTCGTAATCTTCGCACATTCATTCTTCATCTAACACCGCCATTCGCAGAGAAATCAGATGTTATTCGGACGATGCTAGACAGAGTAGTCGGGAAGAGCCTGCCATACGTGACCGGCGATGCGCACAAACGCCAGCGCTACCAACTTTCGCCATTTTTTACGTACGCACCCAGTCTCTCCACCCCAGCCCCTCGGTACTCTCACTCATCATCTTCATGGCAGAACCCAAGCGACGCGCGACATGTTCAGCGTCATCGAGGGATGCGCCCAGACCGTTGCTGACCGACTCGCTGCTGAAATCAGCAACGGTACCACGGTTGTCAACGCACCCGAATGGACCGGTCGCGCAACGCTGGATGTCATCGGCCGGTTTGCGTTTGACTATGATTTCGAGTGTGGGGAGAACGATGTGGCCAAGACGATTCAACGGAGCTGGAAGGTGCAGGTGGATCTTGCGATGCAGCGTGCTGGGTTTATCGTAAGTAGCTGAAATGCGTCAAGGTGCTGGTTGACTGACAAGGTGGATTAGGGGCTCCTCGTATTGCGAGCCTGCCCATGGGTTGTAGACCTCCCAATCAAAGCGATTCAGCAGGAAGGTGCCGTCAAGACAGCCGTGCGGGGTCTCGCCCGCAAAGTCATCGAGCGTGGTCCGAGCGGGGCGAAGCAAAAGAACTTGCTCTCTACTCTAGGTACTCACCCATTAGTCCTTCATCTTCTCGTGTATCGTTTGTTCACCCGTTTTCGTAGTCGGGTTAGCTGCTAAAGGCGAACTAGACGCGTCGAGCGACGAACTCTTGGACCATGTAGGTGTCGATCGTCTACAAGTGACAACAGCCTGCTTACGCCTGTTCTACTCCATATAGATCAGCACACTCATCCTCGTCGGGCACGAAACTACCGCTGGAAGCCTCACCTGGACATTATACGAGCTCGCCAAGAACCCCGAGTATCAGACCCGGCTCCGACAGGAAATCATGGCGCTCGGGCGGGAGCCGACGTACGATGACTTGATGAGCGGGATGCCGTTCCTTGATGCAGTTATGAAGGAGAGGTGAGTGGGCTGGCTGGCTTGGGCGTTCTATTGCAGCGTGCTGAAAGGGGTATTGGTGTGGATAGTTTTAGGCACCGGCCCGGGAGCTCGCACACCGAGCGCGTCGCGTTGAAAGTGAGTTCTCCGCCGACACTAGGTGGCGTGTGCTAACCATCACCCTCCAGGACGACGTCCTAAGACTCCGCAACCCTGTCTACAACGACCGTGGCCACAAGGTCACCGAAGTACCGGTCAAAGCCGGCCAAGTACGCCCGGCATACACCCGCTCGTTCCCCCGCTAACACTCACTGTCGGAAGTCGCGGGACTTAACCTAACCCCCGCAGGGACTCTATTAAAATCCTTGACGGGACTTCTCCTCGGTCCCGTCTGGATGTCACTAAAGTCCAGATCCAAGGTGTACAATTTAACCTGAAACGAAATCATATAAGTAAAAAGGGCTCTAAAACGATCAGAGAAGTCCAGATGTGATCAACGGAGTCCAGGAAACGGACCTAAAGGAGTCCCCTGGACTTGCAGGGGGTCCAGCCCCGGACTTCTCTGGCATCCATCCTGGTACCTCTCAGGGACCGCCAATAAGTCCAAGGAACGTAGTTGAAGTCCACGATCGGGACTCAACTAGCGTCCATTTGAGGGGCTGTGTGGACTCTCAAGGAGCCCCTTACGTCGGACTCTGCAAGCAGTCCATTTTTCGTTTGTTGTACTGGTTGTGCGGGGCGTGGAAAAACGCATATATTCGATCAAAAACATCAACGTAACAAGCATTGGCACAAAAAGCATCAGCATCGTAAACATCCAAGATCGTCGGCATCACAAACATTCAAGAGTAAAAAAAGAAGTAAGGAAATGAAAGTAAAAATCGACCGTGCACCGGAGATTCCTGCACGTCACCCTGCCATGAGTCTCAGCTACTTCTTGCCAACGCGGGTTGAGCGACGAGTGGGCTCCTTGGCGGGTTTATCCTATGATGTGTATACATGTTAGTAGGATTCAATAATACATGTATAGCTGCTTACCGGTGCAGGCTGCTGCTTGCCCCGCGTCTTCTTCCCAGCTGTGCTAGTACTTGCCTCAGCCTGCTCCCCCTCGGTGACAGCCCCGCCCTTCCCAATACGATCCCCCTCGGCGACAGTCTTACCCTTTCCACCCATGCTGGCCTTGGATCTGGACCCACCTTGCATGCTACTGGCGCCTTGCTTGCCGGTTGTGCAGCCTGGTTCCTTGCCTGCGTTGCCCTTGCCTGAGTCGTCCTGGCTAGGAGCGCTGCTTAAGGCGCTCTCATCGTCGTCAACGGGCTCGGGTTCAGGCTCGGGTTCAGGCTCGGGTTCGGGCTCGGGTTCGGGCTCGGGTTCGGGCTCGGGTTCAGGCTCGGGTTCGGGCTCAGGCTCGGGTGCAGCCTTCATCTTGGGCTTGCGCCTACCCTTGGGCTTCTCTTTGGGTGGGGGGGCACCAGCTGGGGTCGTCGAGGGAGTCACCGAGCCAGGAGCTGGAGCTGGAGCAGAAGCGGCGGCCTTGCGACCACGGCCGCGAGTAGGAGCAGGAGGGTCGGGAGCAGGGAGCGGATCAGAGGCTGGGTCGTAATCAGGATTAGCGGCAAGTATGTTGACCAGCTCCTTGTACATAAGCGATACGCGGGGTTTCGTGCCTGTGGCCTGACGCGCAGCGAGTGACCGAAGCTTGTCCATTTCGCCCATCGTGATTGTCTTGCCACGCCACACGATGTTCGGTCCAGTAGCTCCGAAGGGCGTGGTGGGCGTGTGCGCAGAAGGAGCAGGGCCACCCGCGTGAGCAGCGGTGCGGGCGGTAGTGGGAGCGGCTGGGGGAGCCTTCTTAGCAGCAGGCGGGCGAGAGGGCGCTGGAGCGGACTTAGGAGCAGACGAGTGATTGGCAGGAGGGGCTGGCTGGCTGGGGGCAAGTGAAGTACGCGCGACACCTGCAGAGGTGGGTTTGGTGGCAGTGGCATGAGCGGAGTTTGATGGCGATGGCGAGGGTGGAGGTGGCGGTGGAGGTGGAGTAGAAGCACGAGGCTTGGTTGGCAGAGCCGACTTGGAGGGGAGCTTAAGAGCAGGCGCGCAAGTGGAACCCGCAGGAGCAGTCGATAACGGAGGCGAAGAATGAGTGGGAGGAGTGGGCACACAAACAGGAGCTGCAGGAGGGGCTGAGGAACGATCCAATTGGCCACGGGCGGTCTGCTGTGGGGGAGTGTCCGTACTTGCAGGCTGGGGAGCCAGCGACAACCCGGTAGTTTGAGATATATCGAATACACCGCCATCGTCATCATCTAAACCGGTGATTAGTTTGTGCATATAGGCAAAAAAAAAAAGGATTACTTGCCGTCATCCGGACTGCAAGACATACTCGCTGTTGAGTTGGGATTCACCCGCAGCCTAGTCGCTTCGTTCATGGTTGTATCCAACAAACCAGTCTCTGCGGATGCATCCTCATCGTCACTGGGCACGTCAAGGTTGAACGTCTCCGCGCCATCATCCTCACTCCCGCCCTGAGGAGTCTCGGATGCCAGCTGAGTCGCGCCTACTGGATTTCCCCGGAGCACTGGCGGGTCTGCGATTGCTAGTTGGCCTGCGGGGACTGGGGTCTCGCCTTGCTGGGCTGTCGCCTTCCCCCTTCTCTTGCGAATCTTCACGACATCCTTGTTCTTGAGTGCCGATCTATACTTATTGGCCCGGACTCGGAGGATCATCTGAAAGAATGCCCGTATCGGCCAAAAACCTACCTTGCGGTAAATTTCGAACTCAGGGTGGACAGCGACAAGCTATAAAAGGACGTGGATTAATTAGTAGGCGATTGGCTGTGATGTAAGTACTCACCTTTTTCACAGCGTGGTCGAGAGCTGTACGATCCTGTTTTGTCACGGCTTCGTTCATGTTGATCCCGTTCGTACGGTGGAGGACAACTTTGGCGTCAGCCTGCGAGTGAAGATATCGTTAGCATAGGTAAGCCAGTTCAAACAAGACAGGAGGGACATTACTTACATAGACCAGGTCGTAGTCACCATCACTCATGGCGATCGTTGACTGGAGGTTGTATCCACCGGATTCACCTCTCCCAGGTGAGCCCCCTGGCTTGCCTACAAACTTCAACTTAATCTCGTGGAGCTTCGCAGGTAAGCCGCTTGGGCCACCTGGCTTTTCGACAGTCTCCCATTTGCCATCAACCTTGCGTAGCGAGAGACCTAGAGGTTTGATCGTTAGCAACAGGGACGAGCATTAACTATAAGGTGTAGTACTCACCACGCGCTGCGAGTGCAGCCTTAATCGCCTCGTATTCGCCGTTCCCCATGGATCGGAAAATGAAGGTCGGGTCGAGTTGAGGTTGGGGGAGACAGAGACGCAGGAGTAGCAAGGACAAGAGCAATGAACACAAGAGGGGCGAACAGAAAAGGGACGAACACAAGAGTAAGGGGATGGCGGCAAATAAGTAAACCTGAAACGGAGCTATATGAGCAGGGTCCGGGATCAAAGCACTAAACTAGGCTAATCAAAATCAGGACTTCCCCAAGTCCAGGTGCTCTGTCGGTTCACCAACCCACTGCAAAATCGCATATTATTTTTAATCGCGCACTCCTCGCATGGTTTGTTTACCAACTAAATGTATGACAAGCGAGTGTATTGTAAATGTATCAGTTACATGCGAAATCGGTAAGGAGAGTAAACAGGTGCAGAGAGAAGAACATATTGTGTAGATTAACAAATACAAGTGGCGCATACAACCTATGCAGGAGTAACCAGTACCTATGCACCTGCCCGAGGGCCGAGGTTCCATGCCTCCCTACGACCTTGCGGCGGCTCGACTTGTCCCTAAGGTTGCTGGGTCTGTGCGAGCTCCAATCGAATGCGTAGTACTGGTAGCCCTCTTCTCGTACAAAGCGGGAGCGGATGGGTTGGGGAGATCTGGACGCCATAGGTGGCAGCGACGGTGGTGGTGGCCAAGGTGTCGACGGCCCAAGTACATGAGGACGTACGCGAGTGACTCGAGTTCGTCACGGCGTGCTTGCTCTGCAACAGACGTGAGTAAGGGCCAGGCGCAATCAATGCACGGTACTTACCGGCTCCCAGATGGGTGTTGGCCAGACCAAAGTCGATGGCATTGACCTATTGAACCGTAGATTAGATGTGCTCATTCAGAGTACGAGTGTACGTACCTGGTTGCCGCGCTTCCCAATGCCCACAAGGGAGCTGTCGGGCTTGATGTCGCGGTAAATGAGCTTCCAAGAGTGAGTTCAGTGTAAGACGTCTGTACACACGTCGGGCTAAGTTTAGGATAGGTCGAGTCGGGGAGTAACAACGTACATACCTGGTCATCACGAAGTCTAGTCTTTGGTGAGTAATCCATCATCAATAATGTTGTGAAACGAGTGTCGTCAAGCTTAGGATCTGCAAGAGCAGGTGACCAAAATGAACCGAGGTCGACAAGCTAGTAGGTAAATCGCTTGCAGAAGGAGACAGGGAGGCGAGCGGGAAGTTGGTAGATTAAATACTAACCCACGCGGCTGTTTTCTAGTGTCGGGAGGGTCAGCCTGTCGCCTAGCGAGAGGCACAGAGCAAAGTCCGACGATTGGTGGGTAGGTCGGGCACAGGTGAGAGAAATTAGCTATTGACACGGCTTCGAACAATGAGGCAACGGTACACGAGGCTCACCTGTACATTTAGGAGGCCATGCTGACAGGTCCTGGCGATCTCGGCGGCGCTCGGTGGCCACCTGGCCGCAAAATGAATGGGAGCGCAGCTCCGGTTGGGGCAAACAAACTGATTGTACGTGTACTATGGCTGGGCAGTGCGCATGCGTGGTCACTTGGTTTAGCAAAGTACGTACAACAAATACGTACATTGACCCATGTCCTTAACGCCACCATAGACTGCGGAGACCCAAGGGCTAGAAGGAGTGTCGGAAGCAGGAATTTGGGGCAGCCACGGTGACCAGCTGGCGAAGGCGGCAGTGTGGGCCATTGGGGTGGCAGGCGCACGGTCAAGGCGGTCGTGATCCAGCCGGTCGTGGTCGTGGTCATGGTCGAGACACAAACCATTCCAAGGTGTGGCTATGCATCTGGCGCTTAATCCTCAGGCGAAAACCCCGAAGGCCAAGTGATCGACGCTCACCCAGCACCCCGACTTAAGATGCCACCTCTATCCTCCCCGTCCGATCTAACCCGCCATGCCCGCCTGCCCCTGCTGCGGTGACGAGACCCTCAACGATCAGCAACGTCGCCGGCACATGGTCGCACGCCGGCGTCGGCTTGCAGCTGCTCTGGACGCTATGAACCAGGACGACGCCGGCCTGGTTGCCCACGATGCCGGCCCAGCTCCCAACGACAACGGTCCAGCTCCCAACGGCGACGGTCTTGCTCCTGGCCTTGCCCCCGGTGATGACTTGGCTCCTGGCGATGATGGCATGGTGCTTGATGAAGTCGCGCCTGCCCCTGACAGGATTGATCTTGCGGCTCCGATTGCAAGAGAGGACGGAAGTGACCTCGGTGAGTACACAAACAATTCCATCATTAATTGTTAATTTAACGACTTCCCCCTCTGGCTCCTGCAGGCTCAGAACCCAGGGATGATGCCGACGACATGGATTTGGATGACGATCTGTTCGTCCCACCCCCTGGTGAGTGCCCTATCCACTCGCACTTGTACAATAGCTCACGTATTTATCCTCCAGAAGTGCCTCCTGGCCCAGGTGTGCGACGGAACCCTCCAGTGCGTATCGATGAGTGGACAAGCGAGGAGGAGCCCGATCTCGCAAACTTTGCACCGCCCGACGCCGACTCCGATAACGCTTCTGTTGCCAACGCAGACCGAGATCCCGAATTTTTCGAACGGGATGAGCCGGTAGGATTGGATCCTGACGTCGAGCCGGACATGGATGACCCCGAGCTCTGGGCCTTCTTGCGACAGTATCTCGGTGACCTCGCCCACGAAGAGTGGGTCGACATGTGTAAGAGATATCTGCCTTTATCACTTTTATGCTGAACTAATTTATATTTCTTTAGTTAACCGGGACTTGACTGATAGGGACCGCAAATCCCTCAGGTTCCTGGCTTCACGCTTGCGCACGCATTTTTCACGCGCAACATACGACGACCTGCGGCTGCACGCTTGTGAGGAGCTCGGCCTCCCGAGCGACTTTGTTGCTTGGCGGCGTCTGAAGATCCTCGCCGGCTTGGAATCCCGCACGTACGACTGCTGCATTCTGTCGTGTGTCTGTTTCCTCGGCAAATATCAAGACCTTGACGCTTGCCCATTCTGCTACAACCCTCGATACAACGCCGCCGGGAAGCCGCGCCGTGTTTTCAGTTACACTCCTCTCATCCCCCAGCTAAAGGGCCTCTTTCAGAACCCTCGTTTGGTCAAGGAAATGCGCCATCGTGCGAGACACGAAGCGCATCGAGCTCGTGAACCCGGCAACATCTCAGACGTTTTCGACGGCGAGATTTACCGCACGCTCCGGAACACCAAGGTCCGCGAGGGGGATGACTACCGGTATTTCGATCTTCCCGATGATATTGCACTTGGGTTTGGAACTGATGGATTCAGTCTATACAAGCGACGTCGCAAGGGATCCTCCACTGCATGGCCGCTCATTTTGGTTATCTACAATCTCCATCCCTCGATTCGGACGCGGCTTGAGAACATTATCTGCGTTGGTGTAATCCCAGGCCCGAACGAGTGTAAAGATATTAACTCGTATCTAGTCCCGCTCATCGAGGAACTACTAGAGCTTGCGGAGGGCGTTGAGGCGACCAAGGTCGCATCCGAGGTGGACGACTTTGAAGGCGAAGGAACCAACTTTGTATTGCACGCGTTTCTTATCATTCTCTTTGGCGACATTCCTGCAATCTCAAAGTTACTCATGCTCAAAGGTCACAACGGGATCACGCCATGTCGGGCCTGTCTAATACAAGGTACGCCTTGCGACTTGCTAAATAAGGTGGTTTACTATGTTCCTTTAACTGCTCCGGATGATGCGGAGTTATTTCCACCTGGAGACCTACTCACCCGCACTCATGAGTCTTTTTTATTCTACTATGGCGAACTTGATAGGGCTCGAAGGGTCGGAGAACGCAATCGGATTTCACAAGATTGCGGCATCAACGCTCGATCAGTCTTCGCACGCCTTGGATCGATTAATCTCTCAAGCTGTGCACCTTACGAGATGATGCATCTCATTTTTGAGAACCTAGTTCCGAACATGGTTTTACTCTGGAAGGGGAAGTTCAAATGGATCGATCACGACGACGAGGCTTACCGGGTAAGCGATGACGATTGGAACCAGATAGGGCGATTGACTGCAGAGGCAACACGTACAATACCATCACGATTTGTCGGCACGCTACCGAATATCGACCAGGACATGGGCCTTTACAAGGCCGAGGCATATTCATTCTGGTTTACATACCTCGCGCCTATTTTACTAAATGGCCGGCTCGATCGGGAATACTACGAGTACGTGCTCTTTATTGTCTCATTGATCTACTAACTCAAACTATTGCAGACACTTTTTGACCATGCGTGAAATCGTCGTTTTGTGCCTTGAACTCGAAATCAGTGATGAGGAGGTTGACGCGCTCGAGGAAACGATCAACGAGTGGGTTCAGGAATATGAAAGGTTAGTAGTATATCAAACTTAAATTTAGCTAATCTTACTGCCCTTGTGATTAGGCTTTATTACCGACACGATCACGACCGGCTCCCGACTTGTGTGCTGACAATACATGCGCTGCTTCATATACCGTATTATATTCGGCAGACCGGGCCTCCCTCAGCCACGTGGTCGTTCGTCATGGAGCGGTTCTGTGGCCATCTGCTCCGACCAGCCCTCTCGAACCGAGTCCGGCCCTATGAGTACCTCGACAACTTCATCCGACGGCGCGCTCAGATGCAAATTGTGTCGCGTGTGCACGACATCCCTTCACTCATCCGGCCAATCACCGCCTTAACACTCCGAGCTGGGGAGCTAATATCCTCGAAGGAGGAGATATATGACTTTCGTGAGTTATATATCTCGTATCTCATTTATGCGTATACCTGCTAACCCTTATATAAACATTCTTCAAGTTCCAGACTTCGTTCTCGGCCAGCCGGTCAATCGTATGTACCGCGCGACTGACCAAATCAAGCGACAGATGACCAGGTACTTTGGACTCGCTGAAGGCCCAGGGCTCACGGCGCAACAGCTGCGCGATCGGATCGACTGGAACACGCTGGTTCGTTTCGGCCGGTTCCGCATGGCAAGTATGGGGGATCGAGTTCGTGTAGCCGATCTGATTCAGAGAAGTCCCATCGCGCGCGATAACTCATATATACGGGTGTGTGCCTCACATTCTTTATTTTCACCATGGTTTGCGTTACTAACATGTCATTGGCTAGTATGAGCTTTTGCCGGACCGCAATGCCGACCTCCCGAACGAGAGGGATCAACCCATCCGTGTGATACACTATGGCCGCGTACAAGATGTATTTTATGTTGAGTGGATCCAGGATCCGGCGTAAGTGTTATATCTAACCATCGCTACGTGTACTAACTGTCGTCAAGGACAAATGCTCGGAGACCATACCTGCTTGTCCGTGTCCAGGAGTGTAACACGCGGGGACTCGATGCCACACGGCCGGAGAATCCAATTGTTACGTATAATCGACTGGATACCCTGGAGATCATCAACCTCGGGACAGTGCACGCCGTTGTTGGGAGAGTAAAGGTCGGCGGTCGGAATACGTGGGCAATTATTGACCGGAGCAAGGGTGCGCGAACGCAGTTTAACAATGAGGAAGGGGACCCCGACCTCGACCTGGATTAACTATAACCTTTTTCTGCTTTTCGTGTTTGTTCTTCGCCTTTCGTTCTTCATTGCTGGGGTTTTTCTTTTATTCTATATCCTTCGTCCGCCGTTCACTGTCTGTTGTTTTCATTCATCGCTTGTCACTCGTCGCGGTTTGTTTTGACATGTAATTCGACCCCCCCAAGTTAACCCAGATATTTTCACTCCAACCCCTGACATGTGTGCCTGGACTCCATCAAGTCCCTAACACCGGGCCCGAAGGACTTCATTTGGTCCGGGACCTCAAATTGGGCTCCTGAAAGGACTTCTAAAGTCCAAACCCCGCTCTTAGATGTTCAAAAATGGACGTTCCTGGACTTCTTTTTTGACGGGACGTCTCTGGAATCCCGTCGGGACTGCCTAAAAATCCAGGGAGGTCCAGGGGACTCAGCTTAAATCCCGCGACTTCCCACAGTGACTCTCTACAGCTGATCCACATTCCTTCCATCTCTTTGACTCATCTCAAGTCCGTCTGGGGCCCCGACGCTGAAGAGTACAGGCCCGAGCGCTGGCTCGACCCAGCGCGCATCCCCTCGCCTTCCGAGACGTGCGCCGGCTGGAGCGGGCTGTTTATCTTTTCCGAAGGGTCGAGGAGCTGTATCGGCTATAGGCTTGCGATTCTCGAGTTCAAGGTGCGTCGCACTTCCTGAATACGATGGGTGGCAACCCTAACGGCAGAGGTAAACGCAGGTGATTCTGGCGACGTATATCCGCCACTTTGAGTTCCACGACACGGGGGTGACGATCAAGCACCGGTTTGCTAATACACTCCAGCCGTATGTGGTCGGCCAAGAGGCAAAGGGCGGCCAGCTGCCGCTCCGAGTTTCTCTGGTTGATGCCCAGAAGTGAAGCCGCGTTGCACTAGCCGGGTCTGACGAAAACTCTGTATATGCAGAGACGATCGACCCTGGATTCTTTTCCCTTCTAGTCTCTTCCACACTCTTTTTACCTTGTGTCTTCCCTCGGGTCAAGCTCTCTTCCTGGATTTTCTTGTTCATCGACTTCAGACTGATGTTACCATACTCTCGCTCCCCGTGGGTGGACCTATATATGTACATGTTTATACTCTAGCTTCCCACATGTCCGTAATTGATGATCAGGCATTGCTGGACATTTCATCGTTTTCAGGGACCCCACGTCGCAGGTCAATAGTGGTATCGGAAACGGAGTGCAGCGTAACTTGCGAAATGGGGATGTAGGTCTCTTGGTAACTTCAGGCTCGCATGATCTTGGAAGGGCCGCATATTGCGTGTTGCGCTAGAGTCCACAAAGCACAGCCAGACGTCCCACACTACGCAACGGAAGCTGATACACGGCTCGTATATTAATTACGCCTTTTTCGACCTTTTCAGTTGACCCTGTCGGAAGTCGATCACGCAAGGTTCGTTCAAAGAGGTAATAATTATACCACCATTCAACCTACGATCAGAATCAGTGTGTTCTCCGAAACATCTTCTCAGATCGAGATGGAGACGGCTCGCTCAGACAAAGCATACTTGAAACAATCGTGTTCGCCATCGCCATTGGCACGCAGCACAAAGGCATCTTGATTCGAGACGAGAAGACCTACTATCATGCACAAAGGCGAACCACATCTTCATTTCGGCCGGGAAGATAAGCAACGACCAGCGATTTTTTTTTCTCGTGGACCATATTGGTATAACAAGCTACAGCATCGTGGTTTCGGCTCTGCGCAAAGAATATCCAGCCCTTGTGTGTGTGTGCACGACTCGGACTTTTTCGGGCGGACGTCACCGAGCTTCCTGGGCCTGCTCTTCACCTTGTGCACTTCCAGCCGGTCTGCCCCCCGCACCCCCTCTAAACCGTTTTCGCATATCGAGCTGCCAACCCCATCAGTCCGAGCGGGAAACGGACACAAAATGTGTACGGTGGCTGGAGCAAGGCAGGGCTCACCTTTCCACGCTTGCACTCGAAAAAGGCCTTGCGCAGATGTCTACACTCTTCTGGTAGCTCCAGCGAGTGGTCTCGCATACACACGGAGGGTCTAGACGGAGCAACGGTCGACGGAATGGTGATATCGAGATATCGAGATTGGGCTCACGTTATCCCCTGGATGCGAACGCAATCGGATTGGAGCAGACACGTTTTCAGAGACTCGAACAGGTACTCGCACGAGTTGGTCGACATGGCTTCTGCCAGTCGTGGTGGATCATTTCGCAAGTCAGCAGTGTTGGCGCTTAGTACAGCCGGTTTTACGTGGGATAAATAACGCGCTACAAACACACAACACAGAAAAAGTGAATAAAACGAGAAAGAGTCACAATCTTAAACGGAGGCGCGGGAAAGGTGGAGCACAACTCGGCAAGGGTCTTGATACATCGTACGTGGGTTGTGATAGGTTACGGAGACAATAATGTGGGCGACAAGACAGAGGACACCCATCGTAGCCTGGATGTCCCCGAATCGAATGCCCCAGAATAAATGAAGGAGTAGGAATAAATACGAGGTCAAGAAGACAATGGAACGATCAAGAAGACCTGGCCATTCGACGGACTCGATTACTGCGAGGCAAACGTGGGAGCCTGGCCACGCCCTTGCGAAGGTATGTAAGATGGGACCGAGCCTCCGACGCGCCCGTACTCGTCGTATCCGTTCTGGTATCCGCTCTGGTACAGGGGCTGTCCGTATTGAGGGTCATAAGCGTTGGAATATTGTTCTGGTTGGCCGAGAGCTTCGGACCGAGGCGGCGAAGGCGAATGGGACACGGTCGTCAGCGTTCCACTCCGCGCCCGCTTCGGGCCGCGGCCGCCAGATCCGACGTTTGGCCAGCTCGGTGCGGCCCCGTTGGCGCTTGATCCTGATACAGCGCTAGATATTGAGGGAAGGGACGCGGTGTGGCGGGGAGCTGATGGGGGCGTCGGTGCGGGTGCGAGGGGGACTTCCTTGTCGCGCCGACGTTTGGTTGCTCCAGTTCCGTCTTTCTTTTGTTTGGAGCGGGCATAGCGCAAGCCACAGCTGGAGGCGGAATGTCAGGCACATAACGAGCACAGGGAATGCAACCTACGCATTGCAGAGGTCCTTCTTCCCCGAGGGCCCTGTTCGATCGATCGATCAGAATGATCGAGGCAGATCGCCAGTCAGCGCACGCCAACAACACTATAAATCCCCTTACCTTTGCGCCACTCTGGCGACGTCTCGCTCTTGCAACTCGAACAACGCATCACACCGGGCGGCGGTCCTCCCCCAACACGACCCGTCGCAGCCCCCGCGCTCTGCCCGCGTTCGCGTGCAATCGTATCCTTGCCCGGTGGGCTCAGACGCACCACCCCATCCTTGTCGCCCAGATCCTTCTTGCCTTCAGTGTCGCGCTTGCGCTTCGGCGGGGCATGCACCCGCGGAATCGTCGTCGTCTCATGAGGAGACGCGTCGCGCTTGACTTGTGGTGGTTGTTCCAGAGGTGGCGGCGGCGGCTGCGTGACTGGCACATCCTGCGCATACGGCGGGGGAGGCGAAACCGGCTGTGGCGGTTGTGGCGGTGGCAACTGAGGCGCCCCGTATGGTTGAGCGGCCTGATATGGGTAGAGCTGCTGCTGATTCTGTGCCTGCTCCACGGAGCCCGGGTTCCAGCCCTGGGCCACCATCCACGACTGTCCATCGTACCCGGACCCATTCGTGTGAGGTGTCGACGGCTTAGAGCTTGCGGGCCACTGCTGCGCTGGTGGCGGTTGGGAGCCGGCAGCTGGAGATTGAGCGTACGCCCAGTCCTCGGTCCGATGACGCGAATCGTGCTGTGACGGGTAGTTCCCGTTTCGTTGCTGCACCGGGTACGAGCCGTATTGGTTATAGTCTCCGCCCTGGGCGTGACCCATTTCGCGCATCCCGGCGTGGGCTCCGTATTGCGAACCACCGTATTCAGCCAGACCGCGTTGATAGCCGGAGGCTGGGGCGCGTGAACGAGCGTACTCAGGCGAGCCAGGCACGCCAGATGGATGATAATCACCGTCGCTTGCGCTCCGGCGAACTTCCTCGTCATAGTGTGCCTGGACGGGCGGCTGATGCGCGCTCGGGAGATAGTGAGACTGGTGGTGCGGGCGAGAGTGATACAGGTGCTGATACATGTCGGATACGTTGCTCCGGCCGTTGTGGGTCGTGTCCGAATATCGTCGAGATGACATGACTTTATGGCAGGCGAAGATGACCGCGCCTGGCAACGACAACGGCATCAGCGATGTTGTGTGGTGGCGCCGGATGTGACGTACCGTGTGGGATGAAAATACTTTCGACTTCTTTCAACGTCCCGGCGTCCGCAACCTGTTGCATGGCCTTGTAACGCCTGGTGCAACTAGTTTTGGCCGAGTCGTCGCTTCGTGGACGGCCGTCGTCTGGGCTGCCTATCTGCATCCTATGGACGAGCTTGCCAAATTCCCCGGCCGTGTACCCTTCAGGGGGCCAACTGAAGAGTATGGGCCGGGCCGGCTGGTTGATGAGAATCTGGAAGATGCGATCGGGAGGGCCGTGGGACGGGGGCACCAGGTTCTGCAGACGGTCGTGGAGCTCGGCTGCATGCTATATGCCAAAAAATGAACAAGACGGGGGGAGGACAAGTCGTGTCAGTGCGCAAAGTTTGGAAATGGCGATTGCACGCGCTCAACCGGCACGTGGGCCAAGGTTAAGATTGCGGGGCGAAGAGAGATTAACGCACATCGGTGGTCATTGCAGATGTGCCGCACCAGTTTGTCCACTGTGTTTTGTGAAGCTCGTCGTTGTCTGCCTTGCCCTTATCTGGAGTGGTTTCACCCGTGGTACCAGAGGTGTTAGAGGGACTCAGGGTCGCCGGAGACGTGTTCGTACCGATGATGGCGTGGAGGAAGCAGAGCACAACGTTGTCGGACACCCAATTAATGACGACGTCGCAAGCGATGTAGTGCTCGTCCTCGGTCACGATGTGAGCGTCCGGAAAGGGCTCAGGAGCTGCACAGCCGAGGATAGCCCGGATTCTAGACAGCCTGGCATACCGCACACTTAGGGGTCATATGGCGAGCATGACGAGAGGGACAGACACGGGGCGCGAATTAGCTGTTGATTGGGGCACGAGCGTGGCGTCGACGTACCGAGTGACACTGCCGTGCAGCGTTCGGCTGTCAAGCACATTCCGCAGGTCCGCACGTGCAGAGTGCTGTTCATCGGGGTGGACATAGTCGAGGAGGCAGGTGCCGATGAGGGCGGGGGCCTGCTCGCCCATGTGGATGTAGCATGTCGGATCGAGATAGAGGTAGCGCAGCTCGGCGTCCAAGAGGCTCCAGTCTGGACTCCGTGAGCCCGAATTAAACTCGACGGACGAAAAAGCACTCACAGCACCGTGTGCGGCCAAAGGCGGGGACGGGGTGCTCCTGCATTGCTCTGCGCTGGCTTTCTTCCAGCACACTGTCGGGCGGGGGCAGCATGGGACGAAAACGTCGCACGCAGGGGGTGCTGGGGGTGAGACCGGGCTAGCTCGCAGCTCAACTGGCGCTGTTCGATCCAGCCCTGAAGAACGCCGGGGCGGCGAGTGTGGCAGACGGCGCGGACGCTGCGGTCGTGGTCGGCGACGGACAAGATCTCGAGCAGATCACACTCCGATCGACTGCTTCATGAGCCAGTGCTTCTTCAGGAACTGACCGCGGAAACCGCAAATACACGCGCAAATATCCAGACTAAATGCGCTCGGCCGCCAGCTCCAGCCCTCGCATATGTACTCGAATGGTATGGCCGCTTCGTGGATCAGCCCCAGCTTGATATTAGGTCAACCATCCCACGCCCTCTGCGTGCAGACCAGCCGCTCGGTAGCGACATTTAATTGGTGATAATCCCGTTTTAGATTCATTTCAGTCCAAACTCCGCTTTACGACATACCGCTGAAAGTCACTCTCTGCCTGTCTGGCCTCGAAGGGCACATCTTGTTCACTTGAATAAAATGATTGTTTTCCTTTGCAAACCTTCGATTTTTCGGCTAGAAGTACCATCCCGGACCCGCAATGTCGCGGTAAACTGTGTAGCCCAATTCATTACAAAAGTGTTCCTAGCTAATTTTCTCTGTTGAGTCAGCGACTCCGCGCCAGGATGTCCCAGCCTCACGTGCCGTGTCCTTGGCGCTGGGGGTTGAATGGTGCGAAACCCCATACCGTTCTGTCATTTAATTACGACCAACATACCGGCGGCGATACCCAGAGCCGTATAAATGCGCCAAACCTAGAATCCCCTTCGCGTGTGTTCTTACCTCCGCCATGGCTGTTGAATCCACGAAACCCGCCACACTGGCTCTCGGCCACCCGAGAAGGGCTCCCGAGCAAACATCCGTCTCAAAAGATACGCCTACCTGACTCACCCCCTCGTGGGCAACGGCCACACGACAACTACGAGGTTCGGCTGTGGGCCTGACTTGCCGCATGTTGCCGAACCGACTTTAAACACCGCAGGCCGTACATCGCTGGGGTCCTACGGCTACCTGGGATCGCGAGGAGAGGTGCATCCTTGTGAGGAAGATTGACATCCGGTTGGTGGTAAGTTAGGTGATCTGCTGAAAGCCGGAACCGGGTTGAAAGATTGTTTTCAGACATGGCACTGTCTCATGTTTTTTCGGGCTTCCAAGTACGTCGGACCTGCCTTGCCATTATGTGGAGGGGGAGCCGATAAGATTAAAGTTGATCGTAGCATTAATATCGAAAACGCATTAACTGACAACTTTCTAGCGGTATGTATAGCTGAACTTAAACCTACAGCTGCGCACACTTAAACTCAACACGTTTTACAGGGCTTGGGGTTGACAACAGCGTGCCTAAACTCTTGGAACTCTGTTCGCCCATATCTTATCAAGTCCCTGCAGGACTACGGCAATGGCACTATCATCTAATTTTCGGCATTCTTCGCTGCCGAGCATCCTTCTCAGAACATGATTAAACGGCTCGGAGTGGAGCGTTGGCTCCCCGGACTCATGGTTTGATAAGTCCGAATCTAATCAATCTACGGGGCTTTAAAAGTTGATTTTTTATTCAAGCTGGTCGATAATCTCGTGGGCCCAGGCCTGGATAACGAACCACACAACCTTCTACATCACTCGCGCACTGATTGGTGCCTTTGAGGGCGACTTCACCCGCGCGCATCCCCCCACCTTTCTCCACCCACCAATATCCGAAAATAAACCCCGACATCTGTCCCTGCAGCTGGCGCCATCTTATCCGCCACGTACTGGTACACGAGCAAAGAGCTCGCGATCCGGCTCTCCTGGTTCTGGGCCAGTGCGTACATCCATCGCTTGCATCGAAACTCAGACAGATAGACTGTTTTAGCTCTCAACGTTGCGCGCATTGCCACCGGCCTTCTTGCTTCGGGGGTTCTTCGTGTGCGTGGCCTGGGGCATGGCAAGCTGGCGCATCGTGTTTGACGCGTGTTCTGAGACGTTAAATCGCTACTTTGTGGGGGTGGGGTAGGCGGTGGATGTTTTGATTGGGGGTCCTTCCACAGTGGCCGTTGTGGTTTAATTTGCCGAGCTCACCTACGAATACGAAACGTGGGTTCTGGGCCAAGAAATCATGGTAAAGCGCGAGCTTCATTTAGAGTGACTGTGGATGATTTAGACGCGCAAAAAGGTTTACTGAGCGCCAAGACAACGTGCGTTGGCTGAATTCTTAGCCTCCTCGATTCTTATCTTTTACGTAGCGTATATTGAGCAACGATCCCGCAAAAGGACTGGTCCAAACCCGTGAGGCCTCTCAAATGGAAGGAATTCATGGTAAAAATTCCCCCGTTCCACTCGCTAACCATATCTGACGGAACTGAGCCTGCAGAACCCTTCATTACGGGGATTGTACGCGATTGACCAAATTGCGTACACCCCTTGAACACCAATGTCAATATCCCTAAACCTCAGCCTCAAGAACCTAGCCATGCGACCCTGAGGCTGGGTTGAATACATAGGGGCTCCGACAATCGAGGGCAACTTATTGGGCACCCTTGCGGTAAAGCTCCAAAATTTGACTATATGCGCGGCGTTTGCTACATTATTCGAATGCTTCCAAGAAAATGCAGGTGTTCGCGCTGTCTAATTCCTCCGGTTACTTTGGGGAACGGATATTCTACGTCTTGTTGGGTGGAATTTAGAGCTTGAGCCCCCTAATTATGAGTTAGTTCCAGAGGCCAGACTATTTGCTAAAGTCTCACCCGGATTCCTTGTCTTCAGGCGTTGGCGTATCTTCTGTAAAATTCGTTTAACTGAGCGCGTTTTGCAATTAGTACGTTAATCGCGGGTTGCGAGTCTTCTCTACGCTTGAACCCCCAATCTCGCACGCTTCTCACGAGTATTGAGTATTGGACCCTTACTTCCACCCGGTTGTGACTAGTTTGGTACCAGGAAACAGCTTTGACGTCAAGAAACGCGCCGTCGCAGCTGCGACGTGCAACGTTGGTTCGACACCGCTTGCTATTTTCCATTCTCGTGTGTGCGCTGACCTTACCTTGTTTATTTAGGTTATTGTACGGATGGGGAACGTGTAAGTATCTGACTGGGCTTTTGGAAGATATGAGGCAAGCTTGGCAAGATCTGTGGTGTGTGAAAATAGCGCCTCGCCGCGCTGGTTGGATGGTGGCTTCACCACGTAAACGTTGTTAAAACCCGAGCGTGGGACGGCCTGACGCAAGATCAAAAATTCGAATATGAAGCCGACGAGCTGGCACGCGAATAGGAAGGAATAAGCGTCTCGATTTCAGATTCGAGTATACCCAAAATAACTATTTTGGAGGATGGTTGTTTCGCTTGATTTGGTTGGGCAATTGCCGATTTGCGTCATCGATCTCTGAGTGCGAGTGGCGTGTTTGATTAATCGACGGGCGGCTGTCATACAATTCAGGTCCAGCCCTCGAGGTCGACCACGACTCACTCACAATCTCCTGTCGCGAAATTTCTTGGCTCTGGGAGCAAAACCTTGCCAGCCAGCATCCAACAATCTTCTATCCCGCTGCCTTGCCATGGAGGACCCAGGAGACCCCAGCTCATCGGTTGCCGAAGCCGGTATCGAACAGGAAACACCGAGTCCCCGCGTAGGAGATGGCGAGAAGATAAACAAACGCGCCGAAGTTGATCCAGCGAGTCAGAGGACCATATCGAAATATTTCGCCAAGGAAGGGGGGAAGGATCTCGGCTCTCTCGGGGTAGGCGGCAAGGTGAGAGGAAGTGCCGAGTTTAAGGCGGCCGGAAAGGACGTGGATAAATTACCAGAAGGGGCGGCACGGGTTGAGAAAAGATCGCTCGGCGCATCCGCGAAGACGCGCTTTGGGGGACAGCACTCGGACGAACGGCCTGTCCCGGGTGAAATGCTGGAGGGTATGGCTGGTGCGTGCTATTTAAGAGGAAATCGAGTCTGAGTCTGTAGTTTGTAGCTTCTACCAAAGTCACCGAAACGATTCCTAGCGACGCATTTAGGCGTTCTCCCACTCGGCCCGCTTCGTCCCGTGCACTGACACGTCAAAAATCGCTGCAGAGCGCGGGTAGTCGCGCTCCAAATGAAGGGCGAAAGAGAAAAACGGAAATGTTACCTAAGGAACAGCTTCCAGAAGAGGAATCGAATGAAAGCTCGGGGGCACCAGCTCCCAAGCCCAAGGCAAAAAAGAAGCGTACCAAGAGAGGATATGCACCGCCCGAGGTGTACGCGCATCTCAATTTTGTACAAGATTGCTTGGACTATGAGCTTAATAGTGAGTGGGGGCCGGGCCTGAACGGGAAAATAGTCTGAAATCCCGTCGGGTGGGCTGTTCTAACAGTTCTTTTCTGTGGTATAAAGTGAGTGACTTCGTACCGTCATGGGGTGCATGCCAACAAGTTGTTGCTGCTGGTGTTGAAGTCCTGGTCAAAAGTCGGCTGGAGAGGGACACCATTTCGCTAATCCCCGCAATGGTTTTTGGAAATGTCTTCACCAGGGAGGTCTGTCCCAACTAAAGCCATCTACGTATTCGTGCTGGTTGAGCGATTTTTTTTGGATGTTTCCTAGGTCTTACTGATACGCTTATCGCGCCGTCGCAAGACCATACACTACCCGAAAGGTTCAAACTCGGGATAGTAAGTCTATAAAATGTGTTTGGGGCTCATTCCTCACGAGCACACAGACAAATCTTGTTGACCGGCCGTCGGCAGAGGTAAGAAGGTTATTAATTCAACAAGTTGACATAGGTTAACACTGCCCGATTAGATGGGGGAACTTTCTATGGAAGAGCGTCGAGCCGGGGTGCCCCAGTTTCTGCGTAAGGTCCATAAATGGCGACCCAAGATAGTTTGCATGGTCGGAAAGGGCATCTGGGAGGACGTGTTTGCTTATGTGGTCAAAGCGAGCAAAGGGAAAAATCGAGTCGAGGGGATCCATGTCCAAGAGAGCAGCGAAAGCGATACCGAACCGGGCAAATTGAATTTCGAATTTGACATACAACCGGTATGTCTATTACACGGGAGTGGTAAAGGTACGTACTAAACAACGAATAACCAATTTGTTTATGGCCTCATTAAGGAGTAGGGGTTGAAAGGACGCTATTCTTTGTCGTACCGAGCACCTCTGGGCGAGTTTTGACCCATCAGGTGACTGGAATGGGTAGTAAGCGTGCGCCTAGCTAACGATAAACAGCTCGCAGACAAGATAGAGTTGTTCAAGCTCCTGAACAAACGCTGGTCCGAGCTGGAAAACGGGACATTGAACAAAAGGATAAAGTGGGAGATTAGAGCGGAAGCTGTCACGTGATGTACATGTTTTTGGGCAGACAGGACCAAACATATGAAATTGCCACAGATCTTCTCCCTCGATTGAACACTCCTGATCCCCACCATCACCACGCGCCTCCAAACATGAACTCGCCAACCAAGTTTACCCCTAAGACGACGACGCCGCGCCCCCCGCTGCCGAGTCATGCATTCAACCCGCTTATTGCGTCTAGTACGTGCCCAACTTGCCCAAGCCCCCTTTTACTGATGCCACGTTGTTCAGTGGATAAGACCGATCCTGTCCCCGTCAAGTTCCAGGTCATTACGCGAGAGGGACAGGACATCGTCGTTGGTCGTGTAAAGATCCCTACAGTACGCGTCCATCTCTTGCGCCTCACCTCCGCTTACCTGTGAACCCCCCGCCCCTTTGTAGCCCAATGGCAACCATGCATTCATACTCCGCCGTTTCGACACCGGGGCGATCAGTCTTTCGACCATGTTTCGGGCTTCGTTCCCCTCTGCAGGGGATGAGGCTGAGAAAATCGACTCGAACTGGGTCAAGGCGAACTACGACCTGACTGGTGCTAACGGAGGGGGGAAGTTGCGCCTCGCAGGCACCTGGGTTCCTCCCGCCTTAGCAGTTCATCTCGCTCCCTCCTACAGTCTCACCCAGGTCGTGTTTCCTCTTGCCGAGGCTTTGCCAGATGCCAGTGCCTCGTACCGCAAGTCGAGCCGCCACACTACCAACGGCCCTGTCAGCAACAATATGAATGCTCTTTCGTCTCCTTTCAGGACCACTCGACCTCTGACCGCTGTTCCCGAATCGCCGGCTCCGCCTACAAAGCGCGCCAAACGTGAGTCTGCCTCACCTGCCCGTGCGCGTGTGGTAGTACCGGCATCCCCTCTAAAACAAGCCGTACTCCCGACCACTACTGAGGTCACGGAAATTCAAGAAACCCAGGAAGGAGAGCCAGAGCCAGAAGTTCCAGGGCCGGACATGGAGGAGGATCTTGCGGAGAGCAAGGCGCTTATTGAGCGACTCAAGCAGGAGAAAGCAGCTGCAGAAGCTAAAGCTCGGGAGCTCCCAGAAGAGTCGAACACGGCGGGGGTGGACGAGGCGGTACAAGCGGGGACAAGTGCCAAGCGTGGTCGCGAGGTAACCCCGCCCCTCGCACTGAATCTTGACCGCCAGCCACCTGAGGCCTCCGAGCGGCAATTGGTCCGGAACCGTACCGCGCAACAGGCGAACCGACGCAGTGCAATGTGGGGCGCAGTGGCTTTCGCAGTCGGGCTGGGTGTAACGTGAGTAACCTGGTTGTGCGGAGTGACTCGCTTACTGATTTCAGCCTTCATCAGGTCCGTCATTCCCAGCCTATTCTTCTAAGCATCCACGTTCGTTCAGCTGATGGGTCGTTGCAGATGACATCGTTGCTGGATTGTTTCCCGGGTATGCTCCGCATATCTTCTGTACTACCATTGGCAACGATTCATCTATCAGTTGGATCAAGTCTTGCGTCTGTTTCTTATTGATATTAGGTGGCAGCTAGCTCACGCTGGATTCCTCCTTTTTGTTTGCTCCTTTATGCGATCCCATTCTCTTTCTCCTTGTTTAATCATACATGTTTACCACGTTATACCCTCCCACGTCTGTACGAGCTTGGAATTCAAAAATTGGGTGGATAATGTGTACATCAGCAAGCTATGTGTGCATCTAATGATCCGCTGAATCTATTTCGAGGATGGCAATGTCGTACCAGACTCAGGGGTAGTACTGGACGGTTTAGTTTCCTCTGGTGCGTCCTCAAGCGCCTCTTCGGTCGGTTCCTCCTCCCCTTCGTCTTCCTCGTCCTCAGGGAATAGGATGAGGGACTCGAGATGTGCGAGCGCAGCCTGAGGTAGCAAGAGTGGTATATTAAATTGCGCAACAAACTCAGAGGGAGAAAAATTAAACAAAGAGCGGAGAAAAGTGGGCTAGTATGGTTGAAAACGAGCGGAAGTAGTAGGATCACTGCGTACTTTGCCGACCTCACTGAGTTCCTCTTCGTTTGTTCCATCGAACGTCGAAAACCCGTTTTCTCCATCGTCCAGCCAGTCATGATCGCCTGCTCCAGCATCGTTTGGATCCGGATGCAGCGCGGCACATTGGGAAAGTGCTTCGAAGATAGGTTCGACTTGCGGTTCAAAGGGGTGTCAGTGCCTTCAAGTGAAGGTAGAAATCAGGATCCTTACCGCTGGTTGGATCAGACGGGATTATCTTCATCTCCCGCATCTCCGAATCTTCGTCCTCGTCTTCTGCTCCTCCGGTGGCGGCAGGATCACTCTCGTCGAGTTGGCAGTAGATCCATGGTCCGGATTCTCCTCTCGAAACCGCGTGCAAAGTAATGCGTGGGTATTCGATAGTAAACCCTGCGCCAGATGGCCAGACAAATGCAAGGGCACTAGGTGAAAAGTCTTGGTGCGTAAATTTTCTGTTTACCCTCCAAGTTTGACAACAAGTGCTTACCTCTCGATCACATATAATGTACCCTTATCCGCATTTCCCAGCTCAGGGATAGGAGGGTCGAACACAATTTGTACATCTCCTTGAGTGTGGCGTAGAACCGACGGTATATCACCAAACGAAGTAGGCGTCGACGCCGTAAGTTGCTTGTGCTCTTCAGGCGTGATGAAGCGCGGAGGACCAGGTTGGGTCGTGGGCGTGACGGCAGGCATTTTTGAACTTTTAGGAGTATGATAGAGTGTACGTCTACGAAAAGTAATTGCAGTCTATAGCCAGAGCCTAGGTTCGGTTATTTTGTTGGTGAGGGCTGATGGCAGAAAACTGTTTGGTTGCGTATGGGCGCTCCAGGTGGCTATCGTCTAGCGCCGAGGTGGCGTACTCTTGACCACATCCAGGCCAATGGCAGAGCGATCTTTTATCGTTTTATACTTTGCGGGTAGGTACCGTTGCCACTGAATTTTACATAAATTATACATAAATCTGCTTTCTAGCTGCACGAACAGCGACAGGCATCCACAAGGATGTAATCAAAATTGACCCGAGCTCCACTGGCGTACCACTCTCCCAGCTTGCGAGTCTACTTTCAGAGCGGTACCCAGACACGACGCTGGGTGAAGTGCTGGAAATGAGCTCTTGGAGTGTGAACGAGGAGATGGTGAATGAAAGCGATGTTCCTAACGTGATCCTCACTGGAGGAGAGGAGGTTGGAGTTATATGCCCAGTTTCTGGTGGTTAGGCCATGCGGACTACAGTCTCGTGGTTTATTATTGGTGCGCCCAGTTCCCTACTTTTTCTTTCCGTTTGTCACCACTAATTACTTTGGTATATAGTAGACAGTATTCTAAATAGAACCTTCTTCCTAGGCAGGTCCACATGATCTCTGAATCATAATTGCGAACCACTTTACATCATGCGGTGCAACGGGTTCCTCTCTCCACCATCGCTTGCTTGCAACCAAACCCGCACCGTAACAGCACCATGGCTGCCAGCAAAGATAATCCAATTGTGTTCTACGACTTGGCGAGCAACGACAATACACCTTGGTCGCCGAATACATATAAAACTCGGTGTGTTGGTTGTTTGCTCTCGTCTGACAAACGTTCACATATGATTTGTTACACAGGCTGGCACTGATCTACAAGGGACTCCCATTCCGTGTCGAATACATTTCTTACCCGGACATCGAGCCTACATTTAAAAAGCTGGGTGTTCCTCAAGGTAGTCCGACAGGCGAGTATAAGTACACAGTTCCAGGTATTCAAATTTCTTGATTAACCATACTTGGCGCACTAAGACCCCCCGCAGCCATCGCCGACCCATCCCCTGAACCAGGCGGAAAGCCAACCTACGTCGCAGACTCATGGACCATCGCATTGTATCTCGAGCGCACTTACCCGCCACCCATGTATCCTACGATATTCCCCCATCACTCAATCGCACTTCAACGAGCTATGGTACTCCAACTCGGCCACACAGTCCACAACCATATCTGCGACATCGCCATTCCCCTCATTGGGTTGAAGCGTGTCCTGGATGACAAGGGTCATGAACACTTCATGCGCACTCGTGAGGCAATGTACAAAAAGCCCTTGGACGAGGTCTTGAAGGAAGCCGACGGAACTTGGCTGACCGACGTGCGGGACTCGTGGTCTACTCTCGGGCAAATTCTTGATATGAATGGGCCCATGGAAGAAGTAGGGCCGTTTGTAATGGGGAAAAACATGTCGTACTCTGACTTCATCATTGCCGGGCTCATGCTATGGCTTCGACGCGGGGAGGGTGCCGACGGTCGGCGCTGCCAGGAGTTGTTTACGTGGGACAGCGGCAGGTGGGCAGTTATCTGGGACGAAATCGAAAAATTAGAAGCAAAATCCACGGAGATTTAGCGTCAAAGGTGAATTATATGTATATTCTATGCCAAATGAATGTTCGAGAATGGCTTTCGCCTCAGTGTGCCAAGCCGTAGGTGTGAATTTCTTGTGTCTCTGGCCGCGTCCCGAGGGATTTCTGTGAGTCGGTGGTATGATGCTCCATGGCCCACTCGACAGAGGTAGCAAAAGTGGCTTGGTTCTTTGCGTACCTCTCGTAGTCTGTATCTCGATCGTACGCGATTTGCGCGGCCAAGATCTACAAAGCCGCCGTCAGCTCATGCGAAGAAATACGACCCGGAAGAAGTTCGCGCATACAAGGATGTCTGACGTCAACCCCTTGATGGGCGTTGTAGTTGACCGGTACCGGTGCATGCGATACCAAGTCCCGTGCAGCCATTGTGCGTCGGTTGTATCCTGTCACGAAGGGTGTTTGAAAATAATATATTTGAACTAACCAAACAACTCTTACATGGAACTCGGGTTGGTAAGGCCAGCTCGGACCCCCATGTTCGGACAAGGGCCTGGACGGAGATGTCCCAATAGCTGCCATGAGCCCTGGCAAGAGGATAGCCTCAAGAGGGTGGTCGAATATCTCGTCCACTTCGTCCGGGTTAGGTCTAAGAGTATCCAGGACAGATAGGTCGGTAAGTATTGCCACCACGGGAGTTACTGCCAGTTTGTAGAGGGAGAGGAATGGAGTCAAAAGGCCGAGTATATGTATGTGTCTACTCGATATTGGTAACCCGACTTCCTCGTGCGCTTCTCTTAACTTTTGGCGTAGAATATCAATGATTAGACGGGAGCACCTGTTCAAAGGCAGAAACTCACTGCAGTCTCGACCGGACTCCCGTCTGTCGAGTCAGTTTTCCCGCCTGGCAACGCAACTTGGCCTGGATGTGAACGCAGGTGCTTAGACCTCGTTGTTAGGAGGACTCGTAGGTGACCATCCCGGACAAAAAGGAGTATTAGGACTGCTGCCGTTTTATTCCTAGGAAAATCTGGACTAGGCATAGGCAGATGTCCAGAGTTCAGTCTCTCGAAGTGGGTTGTTGCGATTGATTTAAAGCTACGCTAAGAAATATGTACTCACTAGTCCTCCATAGAGTGTTCTGGCCAGTATGATTGGAACCTCTTCACGAATGCCGCTAGGATTTGTCCATCGGGGGCGAAATCAAAGTCTGACGAAAGTGCTGTTCGCGGCATAGTGAGCAGTGCAGAGGTTGAGTGTCGCTGGTCCAGACAAGCGGATTTATAGGGCCCCAGATACAGTGCTGGTGGAGGTTTAATTTAGAGTAGCGAGTGCTGGCGACACGAGGAAGGTGGCGAGTCCACATAAGCGCTAGCCAAGGTCCGAATTAGCGGTCAATCGAGTTCCGGTGCGTCATTGGGCCCTTGTTTCAACAGTATTCATTTTTAGCAATGTACATCTTATAGCCTCTTCCAAAGCCTGGGCTTTTGATCCATGCCATGACTCGCGTACCTCCAGAATTGTCAAAGTCCAATCCAGCTACTCCGTCCTCCTGGATTGTGTAGTGCGGTCTGCCCAATTTTAATCCTTAAATTCCGCTCGTGTTCCACCGATGCGTTGCTGCCTGTCCTAGAATGCCCCCACCCGGGTGGTGCATCCATAATTGGACTTGGGACTGCTGGGTCACTTAGTGAGACACCTAAAGTGTTCATTCTCGAAGGTCGGGGTACTGATGTATTCTTGCCTGGAACGACGCTCGGCAGGAAAGATTCTGCGACCCACTCGTACCAAACTTTCTGTGTGTCGGTAAGTCTCCACATGTAAACGTCGAGTTCCGAGTTCGCCGGTAAGTACAATGGTTCCTAACGGCAAGGAGCGTCAAGCAGGACAAGGAGTACAGTGGGTTGACCGTACCTTGAAAGGGAAAAATATCGGGAACCAACTTAGCATGTTTGGCGAGATTTTCGCCATACGGTCAGGATGTGTACTAATACCGACGTCTTTGTACAGAACTGCCTCGAAGTATCCAGCCAACCCGTGCATGAGCCCGGCATGAGGAATGCGGAAAGTCAGATGGCAGGAGCGGTTATTGTGGGTGTTCGTAAAGGGAAGACCTATTTAGAAATTTATTATCGCATTCTTCGTGGTGGTAAAACTCAAGGTTTACCTTGAGGGTCGAGAACGACGTTATGTATCCTAGGGTGCTCAAAGTCCCAACAATCTTGTATCCTTGCCCCGCATCTGGGATGGTCGTCTCCTCCGTCTTCACTCAGACTGTTCACAGCATGGAGCATGACTACGTAGGGTGTTTCTGCCCCTTTGGTTTCTCGAAGTGTCGCACTGGGGTCGTTGTAGAGCATAGAAGCCGATAACGGCGCGAGATACGCCGTGTACGAAGCAGGGATGGAAATACCCTCCGCTATATGCGCGTCAACACTGGCACCGGTGAGGGTACACAGGATGCAGAAATCTCACGTTTAAGCAGCCGCATTGCTCCGTCGAGGCACTCGGGGCTAAGCTCGTTGTCGCCGAACGAACCTAACAGCTCGCTGACCAGGATGTCGACAGGCTCCGGCAGCTGCACTGAGCGCATGTCGCCAAATTTAATGAAAACGTTATCTGGCCACTCGCGAGCTTTGCGACCTTGTAGACTACAATACATCAGACGGGATAAAAGCATGGCCAAGTCCACTTACGTTACAAATGCGTTGGGATTCTTTTCCACAGCGTAAATCCGAGCTTCACATCCTGCTCTTCCAACGGCACGGATGCAGTTGGAGACAATTGGGCCCCTGCCTGCGCCAGCTACACAGATAATACTTTATTTTTGCAACGGATGTCAGAAGCCGTGTTGGTGGCCAAGAAGTTAGCTTACATAGCCGCGGCTTGAGGCCGGTCTAATAGAGCTTGGTAGACTGCCTAGTAAATGCGCTTGGTCACCCTGTTGATACGCGGGTGGGCAAGGAAAGGCTTACTTGCTCATACTGCCGGTATTTAACCGGATCCTTTTCGAATATTTCGTACGTCACGCTCGCAAGATTGTCCATTAATGGCTTTTAGGTGTCAGCTTTTGTTCAACGACGGGGTAGTCTGAACGCACCTGCAAGGGCGCCTGAAGATAGTCTTCATAACCTCGGCCGAAGCTTTCCACCGTCAATCCGCTGGCTGCTTCCCTAGCCACTGCGGTGGGACTAGTCTTTTCTAGATGCCGCACATATTGCGCATATGCTAGTTCGCCGCCTAGTTTATGCAACTTGGAGGTCGTTTGAGATAGGATAATGTTCAAACGATTCTAGGCGGCTCTCGGTCAGCCTCGCAGGGTTACGGAACATTGTTAAATGAATACCTTGAGCACATCGCGGAGGAAGGACTGGATGAGTTTTGGGAGGACGGGGTACCCTTTGGCGTTTGAGATGAATGTAGTCGCGGGCAAGATGACGTGTTGTATAGGCTCGGCGGCCCAACGCGCGAGGATACCAGGCGACGCAGGAAGCGCAGGGGTCAAATCGAGTGCTAGGGCAATCAGGTCAAAGTTAGATCATAGCAGGCTGACAATCGTAACTGAACACACCAACGGATATCCTCTGGGTCGGGCCGCATACCATCCTGATAGTGTTCCACATCTCCCAAGTGGTACTAAGTTCGTCTTCGTGTCCGGCCACACCCTTCGCACCGGATCCTTCTTCTGGAGGAACATCGCAAATCGGGATCCGAACTGAAAAGTTTATGTACGAAGCGATGGACGAGGAAGACAGGCAGTCGCTGATGGTTCGTGCATAAGAGGTGATTTGGTGGTTCCGTCGAGGTGCGGGCAAGATTATGTTTGCCATACCCAAGTAGGAGGCAAACTGTAGCTCCTGTCGAAGAGCCTACAATATTTTATCGATCAATAGTTTTCACAAATCCGATAATGGGTGAGCCTACTATTTCCGAATCGAATCTTACGCCCTCTTCGAGCGAATCCAACTCCAGCCAGTCTGAAGCAAACCCGGTGACATATTCTGCTTGATCTACAGGGCTCTTGGTCAATTCAAAGCACCCTCAGTACTATGGGAATGCGAACTCACCATTGCGTATAATGTTAAGTTCTTCACGTCGGAATCCGCCACCAGCCCTCCATAATTCGGCCTCCATCAAGCTTTCAGCATCCTTCGGTCCAGAAACTATTTTAAGGTTCCCCGATTCAGTATTTTGCACCTTGACTCGGGATGTAGCCTCGTGTTCTTGGGGCGTATCAGGACGACTTGATTCAGCGCCCGGCTGGCTCAGACACATATTTTGCCAACGGTCTTTCCATCGGTCGTTGGTTATGTACAAAGCAACGCTGTCGTAGCTGGCGGCCAAGGCATCATCGATGTGGGATTTTAGGTCGTCGGATGAGACATGGTCGCCAACGCCGGGTTTGGCTTCTTGTGATGGAATAGAGGTGCTCACAAAACGTGAGTATGTTGAACGACTCATTGCATACAATTAATGCGTGTGGCGCCGCCTCAGGAGAAGGTCAATTCGGAGAATATGGCACAGACGGAGCTCAAAAACTTACGAGAGGAGCTCAAGTCCAATGGTTTTTCAGGAGTATTGGACCTTGGTTGGACCTGTGCGAGCCAGACGGGCAGAGACTTTCTGGATTTACGGCCAGGCAAGACGTGCGCAGGGAAAGATGTTACACCCAGATCAAATATGCGTGCAAGCAGTCCAGGAGTCCCAGTATCCCAATCTAAACCTCAGAACAAATCTTTTAAACACTAGTTCTCGAGTTTGGCCCCCAAGTCCAAGAAAAGCGGAGCAGCAAATTCAATTAGTCACGTGATGCTTCAATTTGCCTTGGGCGCTTGCCGCAATCTGCACTGCTTTTCTCCCTTGCCCACCGCCTGCCTCTTGCATCGTACTTCTTTACGTCCAACAGTACCTCACGCGCCGAGCGTGTCGAAGGAGAACCTGCGACCCCAGGTATATATAAACTCCTTATTTTCAGCCTTGCAACTGAACCATCCAGTGGCGATCACAGTATGACTTTAAATCACGAGGATCGCTCTGACCTCGACTCTCTCTTCGGTGACGACGAATATGACGAACTCGAAAATGACGAGCAGGACTTCCAGCCTCCTCGCTCAGTAATCTCGTTCCCGCGAGCCGCCGCCGTATCACAAAACGTGGGGACCATTGCACCTTTTCCGGTCCCTAGCTCATCTGAACACCATTCTTCTGGATATATATCCAGCGCTAGCATTCCACTCACGAGGAACAGCGTTGAGCCGCGTTCGCGACTCGGGGCACGAGGTAAACGTAACGCGTCGCCTCGGGCAGACCAACCCAGCAAGAAACGGCGTGTCGAGTCGGGCGACTCCTCGTCAAGTGCGAAAATTCGAGTGGCAAAGCAACTAGCCGGTGAGCCAACCGACTTGCGACGTGCGGTTCGCACGCTGACTTCCGGTTCAGATGCCTTTGGATTGCCTACCCCGGCGGAGCGTGCCCGCCCCGCGGATGCGCTGCAGACAGCCTTGAACCTCTTGGCTCCAAGAACTACTTCCGTGCAGAACCGGTCTCGAGCTTTGAGGGGTAGCCGCAAAACAACCCCAAGCACAACCGCAATTTCGGGGACGGGATCCGCCACAGACCCAGTTGTTATACCGGACGACAATGCGTGTTCGACGTCGACATCCTCACAAACACCCTCTGCCAAAAATCCTGCTCAGTCGCTGGCATCACGTCGTCTTACCCGGTCTCAAGAGGCCCACGCGCTACTCGAAAGTCTCCCCACCGATCCCACGGATATCCTCTCCCAAACTCTCCGTACCATTCTCAAAACACCCACCACCATCTCACATAGCCGGAATAGCACCCCCAGAGACATTGCCGTTTACCTCGCCAACGGTCGGCACACGGGCACGCCCTTCTTACGTCTATTACGACATCTCGTCGGGCCGACTAGGCTCAAGGATACGAAAACTGGGGTTGAATTGCTTAAAAAACTAGTGGAGGCCATGCGTATGACAGGGGAGGCGTCCAAGTCGGTAGTAGCAAGCCAGTCGTCAGCCGCGTCCACCCCAACGCCGGTTACACCTGGCATGCCTAGCGCAGTTTCCTTTCCAATAGCCGAAGCCGCAGCCGCCCCCTATCCATCAGGGTACGGACTCGAGCCAGATCTTTTCACCCACCCTGAATTTTCACTCGATGCCTTGGTCTGCGCACCTGTCGACCTCGACAAAGAGCCCCAACCTCTTTCGGATATTATAATTGACCCGCAACTACTCGCCCTTGAGCAAGACCCCAACTACCCCCAGGCTGCACCAAACGATGCCCAGAATTTCGACTTTAATTTCGAAGAGCTGCTTGGGGCACTGCCTCTGCCTTCTTTCCCCGTTCCCGGTATTGATCCGCCAACAAATTCCACCGAGTATGGCGCGGAGGCGATGGACCTCCTCGGGTGGGATGAGCTATCCAATATCCCACTCGATCTAGACTCTTGGTGTGCCGTGCCCACTGCGTCTATGTCTGTAGCGCCATATACCCAACCTGCTTCCACACCACTCCAGCCTACTGTGCTATCCCAGCGGCCATTCACCTCTGCAACGCAAATCACCCAGCGGGTTTCGAAACAGTCGGATCTACCCCCAGGCGGTATACGCATCCCGTCTAGGGCCGAGGCACTTGCCCTAGTGGAGCGCGCACGCGCACGCAAGACAGAAATCGAGGCCAAGATCAAAAGCGCAAGGCGGCAAGCCTGGGGTTGCATGGTCGAAGCAGCCGTGGAACGGAACCTATTGGGAAAGCTCCGAGGGGGGCGGAATTGACGATGAAGCTGTTGATGACTGACTGATATGCTACTTTTGACTCTTAATTATTGGACTGGCTTCGTAACTTATACTCGAACGACGCTTCCTATGTGTAAACTAGCATACATTTTGCAATCAGTTGATCACTTGATGGTCAATTTAACCTCAGCACCCTCAGCGAGAATCCGAGAGTAAGGGCAGACCTGAAAGAAACATACAGATGAAATTTGATGCGCTCATCTGAATCATAGATGTTACATACCGTGTGAGCTTCCCGGACGAGAGCAGCGTCAGCTCCAATTGCAGTGATTTCAACGCCGATGCCGAATCCACCAGAAGCCTCGCCTGCCCGACATGAACAAAAAGTCAGTCGGCGCAAAGGCCAAAAAAGATGAAGACGCGTCTATACCGATGGAAACAGCAGCCTTGATCTTCACATCATCCGAAAGTTTGACGTTCTTGTTTTTGGCAACGAGCTGAAGAGCACCGAGGAAGCAGGCTATATGACGCAACAACAATCAGAAGATGCGCCAAAGCATGCTTGTGTGGAGCTCACACGAGTATCCCAGAGCAAAGAGCTGCAACCGAGCTTAACCACCCCTCAACCTCACTTAAAGTTAAAAAGCTACGCACTTGTTCGGGGTTCTGGCCGTTCCCAGACCCACCCATTTCTTTGGGGGAAGCGAGGTCCACGCTCATCGAGCCATCGTCGAGCTCTGTTTTCCCATTCCGACCAGCACCAGACGCGGTAGCCTGCCAAATTCACTGATTTGAGTTTGGCGAAATGAGCATGTGAATATTAGACTTTACGTGGGCGGTATACTAGATCGGTAGCAATAAGTTAATGGATTCGTGTCTAGGTAACTCGGTGGTCCTTACTGCAGTTTTAGATAAGGAGATCACGGTACGACGCTGCGCGAACGCGACACTGCGGGGTACAGCAATGAGACCACGCGTAGAGGAACGAAGAGTAGTAAAGAGCATTTTCTGAGAAGAACACGTCTTAGTTCAATACTGCCGACTGCACTGCGATAAACCCGGACCTTGGAGGACGGTGGGAGAGTGTTGGGAGAGATGTCAGGTTTGTCACGGGAGGCTTAAGTGACGTCGCGTCGATCACATGATTAATTGAGTCCTCGGCACCGAAATCGACACCGCCACCCGCTGGATTACTGGGCATGCTACCACTCAACCCAAGATTAATGGTAGCTGCGAAACTACTCCTCCCAATATTATCAATGTAATTTAAACACTTTACGCCCGAGTTCAATACGGACGAAAATCGTCGCGTATGTTCCACCATACCACCCACCTCACCAGGGCAGAAACACTTTCGATACGATGCTCCAGCTAGGTGCCATTTCCGTTGTTGTCTTTTCCCCTTCCTAACGAGCTAAAGAACTCGTGGTAAGCATGGTCGATATCAAACAAAAGCTAATATGGCACGTCAATTTGCATCAACGGATACTGAACTCTTGAACATACCTGGCGTGCTTGATCCTCCGTGATTTCGTCCGAGGCTTTCATCGCGTTGAGGGTAATTAGCCTACATCACTAGCCATCAATATTTACTGAAATGAAGAGCCATGTCGACCCACCAGCTCACGATCTTCCCTCGTCCTTCCCATCTTGCAGAGTCTTTGAACTTTGCGTACCCCGTCATGAGCTCTTGTAATCGAGGATGTAGCTGATCTTTGGCTCGTAATCGTAGGTTCAACGCATCCATGAACGTTATGAAACTCTGAGTCGTCTCGGCCACCCATTTGGCAGTTTCGGCAGAACCACCTTGTTCAGACGAGTGTTCGATGGTGGCGGGTACTCCGACTTGAACACGATGAAGTGCAGCGGGATGGTCCATCTAGTCTTATGGGTCGAGTTTGATTGTAGCGTCCATTGACAGTGACTTACGTTGTACCGCCTCATAAATTCCTCCACGCTGGGCACCGAGTCTCCGACGAGCTTGAGCATAGTTTTATACTGAGACAGAAGCCTGGTGCACGCTGGAGTATATCTAACCAAGATAAATGGTAATTCGCTTGACAAGATGGCGAATGACGCACTCGGCCGCATTAACCGCATCCCGGACATAAGCCCTCTCAAGGTATTCCAGGGCGACAATTATCCCAAAAAGAGTCGCCTGAGATTCATACTTCTCTCGCTCTGTGTTTGTGGTATAGAGACGCGCTTCGGAATCCAAGTCAACTGTCGGGAACTGCATCCTTGTGGCGGCCAAGCACAAGCGCTTGCACATGCGACACTTTGGTGCTTTAGCGCCGAACTGACAAACAATTGAACACAAGTTTTAGCGGAGGTCTCGGATCGCGCAACGCGGGAATCTACGATCGCCAGACTGCACAGTTGAAGTGTCCAGCTGGAAAGTGTTATTTAATGCTATAACTCTTCTTCAAATGGCGTTAACGACCTTTTCGCAAGCTCGAACTGGCAGCTCGACACCGAACATTCCTCACAACATTACCCCCCCTCCCAGGGTTGGAGACTCGGAAAGCTCTGAGCATGCCGAACGCTCTGAACGCCCCGAACTCCTAATATCTTCGTAAGCGAACTAGATGTACAGCACTATGCAATCACCTAGCTGTTTGGTCTTTTCGACAACTACGCAGGAGCAAGAGGACATAGCTGGAACTGAAGTGTATATTTGAGCGCTCCTCGCTTTTTCAATCATTTAGGTGTATATAAAGTTGCGAACTGAATAGGTTTAATCACATAGTGGGTTGGACTACTGTATGCGGCGCGGCGCCGGCTGTTCCCTCGATCAGTACTGTGGCCGGCGGCCTCGTATATGGTCATATACTCAAACACACCATTCTATGGCTGCTGGTTGAGACTACAATCATCAAACGGAACATACGCAAGGCCTTTGCTCACGCATATATGCCGATATTAGTGGTGTAAGGTGCTTTTCTTCCAGTGACTGACAGGGGGTGCCAAGTAATAAAAATACCAAATTATCAAATGATACAATATGAAAATACGTAGCTAATAAAAAATTGGTTTCAAGAGCCCTGTGGTACATTTTTCGGGACTGGTTTAGCTACTGGTTCGCTAGGTTTGTGCATTACACGCAACTCCAGGGCCGGCGCCGAAAGCTTGGCCGAAAAAAATAGTAGAGTAATATTCTGTACCTACATTGTATATACACATTGACCTCTCTCCCGCCGACACAAAATCTACACCTCAGCAACAAGAAACACTACGGTACATGGGTACTCAATCGCATGCAGACAAGATAGAGTCAAAATCCAGGTGAACTAGGCCCTGAAAGCCGGGAGCAGGGGGATGGTCTGTTTTAAGTCGGTGGTTAGCAGAAGTTCGATACTACTATATATATGCGGTGCTTACTAGGATGGGAGGTGTAGCGCCTTCAAGTTGACGGACGAGGTCAGCGCAAGCCTGTTTCTTTGTCTTCCCGTTCCCAATGTAGTTCGGTACTGGGTGATTATTGACTGCACACTTGCTGAGCACGATTACTGGGAAGAGTAAAATATTACTTACGAGTGAGCCTCACACGCCAACCACCAGCGTGAGCTTCGTCCGGCCAGCCAGGGGTGGCCCCCACCTGCTGAGCCCATGTGTGGAAAAGTTCAAGCCATGGCGCGTGGTCAACGTCCTTTACGTTCCTCAGAAGACTATAGGGCCTGGTAGCCATGATAAAACCGAGATTTAGAGATAGGAGTGATTGTTGGGTTGACTGACGACAAGACGTGGCGTTGTTTTAAACCTCCATTCTCGCTACTGTGGCAGGCATATCTCCTGTGTACGATTCCATTGCGCGTAATTTCATAGAAGAGCGGGAAGGATGCATGACTCAAGTACCCAAGTCCAAGTCAGCGAGGGGTGCAACGCCGGAGCTCCTCAGCGAGAAGCGATTTCACAACCAATTCGAGGTTGAGAGAACCAAAGGGGATTGGGTGAGATGTGTGGGTCACCATGCCCTGCGCTGTTGAGGTCCCGGATCTCCAGAGTCGGAGAGTGAATACTGAAAGAAAGGCAACTGGGGGTCATTTCAAGACTGTGACGCTAGCGTGTTCGCATAATATTGTTTGTTGATGTGGACAGTATTTCGTGGCGAGCGCCTAAGTATGAGCGATCCGATCGTGCGGGTGAAGGGCGCGATAAAAAAAGACGCCAGCGTCCAGCAACGTACATCGATGATGCCAATCAATCGAGTAGAATGCTAGTAGAACACGATAGTGAACACCGCCCGACAGCTTCTATTATGAGTTGATTTTGTGTGTAGAGCCACTGTACAGCCTCAGATCCACCTGACACAATGATGGAAGTACCGTTCGATAAGGGTATAAAAATGATGATACATTTGTAGATTAGATTGGTGATCGTGATTGCCTTTTATGATTGTATGCGTCAAAATATTCCGCTATAAGTGAACATGACTGTTCTCCGTGGCTGGCTATGTTAATCGACAGGGGTCCCGAGCCGAGAAATGTAGGTGCCGGCCAGCAGGCTGTTTGCTTCAGACGACGGGGACCAGGCCGCAGGGTTAATGTTGAATTCGGTGTTCAGCAGGATAGCGAATTTCGAAGCTGAAACACTCTTCGAATGGCGGTAACGATATTACATTTTCGCTGAACTTATTGCAGCACCCCCTACAGCATTAATACCAAGGCCTAAGACTAAATTAAGCAGAAAACAAAATACAAACACTATCACTTTCATTCTTGTCAATACAGGACCCATATCTGAGCTACGTTAGACATCAGAGTGCAACATATGGAATCATGATGGACAAGATCGAGCTGAACCTCAAGTATGGACCTAGGAGGCTGGAAGAAATGGGATAGTCTATATTTTGGTTAGTCATCTTGTGTACGTTCGGTGTAACTTGTTGCATGCAGCACTCACCAAAACAGCAGGCTCAGCGGCTTCGAGCTGACGAACGAGGTTGGCCTTGGCACCCTGGACCGTATCTCCACGGCCCACGAAGTTTGGCAAATTGTGACCGTTTACTACCTTGATGATGAGTACGGCAAAGGCTGAAAATATGCAGCTACTTACGTCGAAGTGTCACATGCCAGCGAGGCGACAACTGGGGATGTTCGCGCTTTGTCCAGTGGCGATCCTGAACTCCTTGCTTACTAGCCCACGCATCGAATCGTTCAAGCCAGGGTACGTGGTTCGGGTCCTCCCCTTCGCGCATAAGCTTCCATCGCCTTGGAGTTACTGCAGGTGTAGTCATGATTAAAGCAGGTGGCGGACAAGGGCGACAACTGGTTGGACTGGTTGGACTGGACTAACTGGACTACATGCATGGGCTACTTATTATATGCGACTTTTTCAGTGAAATATTCAGGATGCGCCATGTATGGGCTCGCTCGCGCTTATGGTGAGCAGGGACACTACGGGGAGAGCGCAATGGACAAGTTTCTCAAGCAAAAGAGAATTTTCTAACCAAGTCGAGTTAGGAGCAAGTTAAAGGGTCATTGAAGAGCCATCCTTTCGTATGTTGCCGTGCAGGTAAGGCTACAAAAAAGACATTGCACAGCTCATTTCGGGGCCCGCAACGGTAGTACATTACGTAGATCCAGAGTCCGCTGCCTGGTGGCTTGGGCATTAGCAATCCAGTTTTGTGAGCGAAGAGCACCCTAAAATCGCCTGCAGGGGTGTGCGTGCCGTGGCAAATGTGGCGCTGGTCAGGTGGGTTCCAAAATGGGCTCTGGTAGGCAATTCCTGGTCTTTGGCTAGGTTGTTTCTGCGCAGAACGATCCACAAGCTCCTGAGTGACTCCCAGCCAGACAATTTAGTGTCATGGTTCAAGGCAACCCGATTTTCTGGAGGAAGTATCAGGGTTCAGAGGCCCAAAGACAAATTTACTAATATGACTGGTTGCTTTATGTTGTTGCAAGTTGGCGTGTTGTATTCTCTGCCATCGTTCCCAGTGTGGTTTGCTGGAGGCGTAAGCGCCCGAAATGAGCATCACACGAACAAAGCTTATTCAACCAGCCCCGAACGTCCACTGCAGCCACTCGTCTACGCTCAGTCCTAGCCAATACAAAGAGGTACTCAAAGACTATTGTGAAGTAATACCGTTTAACTGTCGAAAGTTCTATTGGCCATATGAGCGATATACCGTCCTACGTGGCCATCCCAACTAATGCGACTTTCCTGCAACCTCGACCGTCCAACTCACCGAAATCGAGCGCGTCCGAGTCTCCCACGCAAAAATATGCATCGCCATTGTCTGTTGGCACAACATTGGAGGCCATGCAGCAGAGGTCTTCCGCTCAGGGAATAGCGTCCCCAATATCTGGTTTGCCCCAGTCTCCCACCCGCTCGAATACTTTTAGCATACCTAGTATGCTACTTGCTGCGACGACTCAGTCTTTACCACCGGCACCTTCCGCGTCCCCAAGGGAGACATCTAATGGTAGCTCTAAACTGCTTTCCAACCGTAACTCTTTGTCTATCCAAATAACCACTGCAAATTTTCGACGCTTTGTTTCTCGGAGCGGGCCTGTCTTCTGGTTCCAGGATCGAGTAGAGGAAATATTTCTTTGGCGATGTGGTTGGCAGTATACCGTGGCGTGGGGGTCTGCGTATGCATTCCTATGTGAGTCGGTTTCGGAAAGGAACAGGAGTAACGGATAGCCTAACTGTATTATCAGGTTTCTACCCCCGCGTCCTGCTTATTTTGCCTCAGCTTGTACTGCTGGCTATCCTGTTACTCAACTATCCTGGCGCTACCCGATCCCCTACTTCTCCTGGTACTCGGCCAAACCGCAGTCCGACTCGCCCACCGCCTCAACTACAGGCTACCGAAGGCAGCGCCGAATGGTACTCTAATCTCCAGGCCATTCAGAACCTCATGGGAGCTGTATCCGATGCGCATGAGCTTGGTGTACAGGTGGTTCCTCACCTGACTTGGTCGACCTCTGCCACTCGACCGATACTTCTTATGACTCTCCTGAGCATGCTCCTCGTCCTCTTGCCAATTCCCACTCGTCAGATCTTTCTTGCGGCGGGGCTAGGGCCGCTGTGCATTACCCACCCTGTCATGCAAAAAGTACTGCCTGGTGTCATCGCACAAACAACCCCAGCTATGCGTGTAGTGGTTGAGCGCCTCCTAGACGATTTGAGGATGGAAGAGCGACATGTTGAAGCCCGGGGTGGCCTCAAGTTCGAATTGCGCCTCCCCGGGTTTCGAACAATCCACGTCCCGACGACCCTCAAGCTGGCTCTCGGGCTCAAGACGCCATCACAGCCGGCGGCTGGCCAGTACGTTGTACCCGAGCCGGAGGAAGAGCGTATGCTTGAGGTGGAGTTGTTCGAGAACGAGCGATGGGCAGCCGGGGTTGGGTGGAAAGCTGCGCATCTTCGAGCGGGAGAACGGCGTGGGTTCACAAGGGGACGAGACGGCTGGAGTGCTGGGGATGGCGATGTGCGTGGCCTTGAATATGGCGACGTTAGGTCCGTTCTTCCCGGCACATGTTTGTCTCGTGTTCATCAGACGCTTACACACTTATTTTCAGCAGCAATCTCACGTTTGACTTGAGTCCTGGATGGAAATTTGTAGAAACTGAGGATTGGCGAGTCGATTGGGTCGGGTCATGGTTAGCGTGTGGGGCGGATAACGGTATGTAACAGGATGCAAACTTGTCCTGGCGATACTAATGCTTGCCAGATGGTTGGGTATATACTAATGACTCATGGCTCAACCCCCAACCGTTCCCGCCAAACGAGCTTGTGCAGCCTGCCTCGGGAGCAGCAGGCAATCCCACCGGCCCAGGTGTGACCAGGAGGCGGCGATGGAGAAGACGGATCTATCAAGTGGATGTCTAACATCTGCATTGTATTTCCTAATGCATCTCAAACGCATTATAGGCAATAAACTTTGATTGTTGTGCCAGAATGACTGGGCAAGCGGCCCCGGCAGAGCCCCTGTTGTGCCTGGCAGTTTCCAAGAGGCCTGACAGCCGTGCGGCCAATTCTCGTTACGTCATCACCACTTTACAACATAGGAGGATGAGCAGGAATATTCAAGACGCCTTGACGCGCAAACACGTTCTGGGGACATGTGTATACTCATCACACTGCTCTTCTTCCAACCCTGGTGGTCACTGCACACGGTCACCCCTCGACGGAGACGACAGGCCGGGCTATCACCGCCCTCTCTGGCAAGCGCGATGTGCGGGTGAGGCTGGTGGAACGTGTGAATGGCGCTGGGCACGCGGCTTCTTTCACAAACGAATTGAGTTTGATCTCACTTCGTACCTTGAAGAGCATTTGTATGCGTCTACTTAGCGTACATAGGTGCTAGTTTGTGCACGACCACCACGAGTTCCGCCCCGGCAGGGTAGAAACGAATACACCAATATTTCGAATCGAAGGAGCTCTTTACTCTAGTACATCGTCGTCGAACACTGCAACCTTTGGTTTCCCTTGACTGTCTATGACACTGCAAATGGGCTGGTCAGTCTAGTGCCTCATATGGTCGAAGGGATTTGCGTTACCCTCTGTACATGCCCGTGCTATTCAGCGGCATCGCGACTTTAAAGTGGGGTCAGGGCATGAAATGCTCTCAAACGGCCTTGGCTCACCATTGCCCTTATTGTCCAGAGCGATCACGCCACCCATTCCGCCCGCTTGCTTCAAGTCTGCCATGACTCCGTCGGCGGCGTCCGCCAGACCTTGTCCCTGGTACTGCATCCGCCTTGCCAAACTGACAGCTGTTGCCTCGCGGATAAAATACTATGATGCAAGCGCTCGTCGGGTGGAGCGATATGGCAGCAAGACAATGCACTTACGTCGCCGTCCCCAGTTCCTGAGACTCCCACGGCGCGCTCCACACGCCTATCCTTCCCAAATAATCGAAGCAGCCTAGCCCAGGAGCCACGCTTGGGCTCTGCCCATGACTCTGCCCAGAAGCCTGACCCCATACTCGGTGTATCGCCTACACGACCGACCAGTTTGTTTGTTTTCCCACCTGTACTAGTGCAGCACGCGATGTGACCGTTGACGTCCAAGGCTACAGCGCCGACTGTGCCAGTTGGAAGTTGATCCAGAGGTGGGTACGGTGAATCATGGCCAGAGCCAGGAGTACCTGGAGGGAACGGGGTTTCCGGGAGACCTAGCCCCCGTCTGTGCTCCCTCCACCTGTGCTCTGTCCAGTAGTAAGACGGGTGGACGAGTTCCTGTCCGACCTTTGCTCCAAGTTGCTCAGCAGCTTCACCAGACAAGAACGCATGTGGTGCGAGGTCGGGTTCGAGGTAGAGTGCCCGGGCCATTTGAGATGGGTTTTTGGTATGGGTGAGGAGCGTGAGCGAGAATCCTTTGCGAGAGGCAGGGACAGAGGGGTGCGAAGGTGGTGGATGGGATAGCATTATTGATGATTCGAGCTCGTTCTGGAGGGAAATATATTAGTTTGCACTGTTGGGTCACTCAGTTGAATGTGTTCACCTTGCCAGCGACGTTGAAGACCGCGCCGCGCGCTGAGTTGAACAACGGACAGTCTTATAATGTATAGCAGTTGTGAGACACGCCAGCGTAAAGTTGAAGCAACGAACCTTCCATCGAAGTCGCTGCCGCTACGACAGCATCCATCGCTTGCCCTCCAGCTTGTAGTATATCGTTTCCGGCAACTAGCGCTTTTCTCAGAGCATCCTTGTAGAGTTCTATCTGAGCGGGCGAAGAGCTAAGTTTTCATCTTCAGATTTCGATTTGCTTGGATTCCGGGGCTTTGTTGCCGCAATTCAACATACTTCTTTCTTAGCAGCAACCCAGCACCTGCCAGCAACTTCGTTAGTGGTAGTTGGGTACGGTTCAGACTGAAGCCTACCTCCGTGAATCACGAGAACTGGTCCGGGTTTACCACTATGGTGAGATATTAACGGAGCACAGCTCGATTTCTCAGACAGGTCCAGTTCAGCAGAATCCTTAAGCCAACGCATGGTGGTGGTTGATATTGACTTATTTACCAGGTATTACATAACGAAGCCCTGGGTAAATTTGATCTAAATCTTCGCCTGGGCAAGTACTTCACCCGAACGTCTACCTTCTTGTCGTTGCTTTAACTACTGCCATCTCAGCATGGGAAAGGGGGACATTGCAGAGGCACAAATCAAGGGGGAGTTTTCCATCAAGCCAGAAGCGAAACAACCCCAGCTCGATACATCGCAGGTGAGGTTAATTTCTAATGTTTTGTATATCAGTGTGCTAACCTTACTCTGCGTAAACAGTGGCCGCTCCTGCTGAAGAACTATGACAAACTCCTTGTGCGTAGTGCACACTTTACCCCCATCCCCCAAGGGTGCAGCCCTCTCAAACGAGATCTGCAATCGTACATCAAGTACGTCCGAATTTCCTGCCGCTCGAATAACGAGTTTATGCTGTCCCTAGGTCTGGCGTGATCAATCTAGATAAACCTTCCAACCCCTCATCGCACGAGGTTGTAGCTTGGATAAGAAGGATATTACGAGTAGAAAAGACTGGCCACAGCGGGACGCTGGACCCCAAAGTTACTGGCTGCCTCATTGTCTGCATTGACAGAGCAACCCGGTTAGTCAAGAGCCAACAAGGCGCAGGTACGCCCTAGATCCCTATCTCAAACTCCATATTTCAGCTTCATTATTTATCAGGCAAGGAATACGTCTGCGTTCTCCGACTCCACAGCGCTCTCGAGTCTGAAAAGGCACTTCCCCGCGCACTCGAAACTCTTACCGGCGCACTCTTCCAGCGCCCACCCCTCATTTCCGCTGTCAAGCGCCAACTCCGCATTCGTACCATCCATGAGAGCAAATTGCTCGAGTTCGACAACCAGCGGAACCTAGCTGTATTCTGGGTCAGCTGCGAAGCGGGAACGTATATTCGGACACTATGTGTGCACCTTGGACTTTTGTTGGGGGTTGGTGGGCACATGCAGGAACTGCGACGAGTCAGGAGTGGGGCGATGAGTGAAAACGATGACATTGTGACTATGCACGATGTTTTGGATGCGCAGTGGACATACGACAATACTCGGGACGGTATGTCAAGCGTATATTTGGTATTGCCTTATTTAACATTTTACCTTCAGAATCCTACCTGCGCAGGGTCATCCGACCATTGGAGTGTTTGATGGTTGGGTACAAGCGAATTGTCGTAAAAGACAGTGCTGTGAATGCTGTCTGCTATGGCGCCAAGCTCATGATTCCTGGTCTCCTTCGCTATGGTAATAATTTTCCCTTTAGTTTATCTCTTGCTCTATGCTCACCTTACTGCCACCTATCCAGAGGCTAACATCGATGTTCACGAGGAAGTCGTCCTCATGACCACAAAAGGAGAAGCCATCGCCCTTGCAATTGCACAAATGTCCACCGCAGACCTAGCTTCATGTGACCACGGAGTCGTAGCGAAAGTCAAGCGATGCATTATGGAGCGTGACACGTACCCACGCCGATGGGGTTTGGGACCCAAGGCGCTGGAGAAGAAGAAGATGGTCAAGGACGGAAAGCTGGATAAACACGGTCGGGCGATTGAGGGTGTTACACCGTCTGGGTGGACCAAGGAGTATACCGACTATTCCGTGGCTGTAGAAGATGCTATTCCGGTACCTTTTTCGCTCCATCATTCCCGACTAGTATTAACGTTGCTACGTTTGCAGACCCAGCAACCACCCGCCCCTCCCGCCGTCTCTCCCGCGACGATTGAAGAGGTAGTGGAAGAAAAGTCCAAGGAGAAGAAGCGCAAGCGCAAGTCTGAGGTCACCGAGGCAGACGCAACTATGGAAGAGGCACCCGCGGCCGAGGCTGAGGAAGACGAGGAGGCGCGGAAGCAGCGCAAGAAGGAGAAGAAGGAGAAGAAAAGGAGGGAAAAGGAGGCAGCACTACTAGAGGAACAGGGCGCTGTAAGTTTTTGGCTCCCGGAATGCTCGGTGAAAGGGGCTAACGCGATTTGGATCAGGTGCCAGAGCGAAAAAAGGCGAAGAAACAGAAGGGAGAAGTCGTTGAATCTGATTGAGTTGAATTTTAGGCTATGTGCACATATCCACAAAAGGCATTTGGACGCTGTGTATTCTATTTTTACAAAGTTTTACACCAACAACTTGTCGAACTCCCGCATAAACGGTAACCACGACACCGATGCGAATACACCTCATTTTGGACAATTAGCGAGGGACGCATATACGCCGATCAGACAACTACAGTGCCCAGCAAAATGATTGCAACACGTGACCTGAGTGAGCTACATGCACTTTTACCAAAAGAACCACAGAAGCTATGGACACATAA